>JBBPBX010007572.1:16634-64833 GCA_038048925.1 Garcialebias charrua | reverse complement strand
TATATATTATATGCAGTATACTGTATATTAAGACAATGGGTCAAACTAATGTCATGTACAGTATTTCCATCATTTTAATGATACACCACTATAACACCAAGTGATGTCCAAATTAAATAGAAAAATAAATATGAAATATTGTAAACATGTTGACTGGATTAAATAACAAAGCTGACAAATTGAAGCAAAATAATCAACAGCTGCAGGAGCCTGTGCAAATTGTTTTGTACACAAACTAATAACTAATAATGTTGAATAATTATTAGAAACATTAACTAATATATTACCATTTCAGTGCTGTGGAGATGATGTACATGTTCTCTGCCTCGTCCACATGCAGCTCATGTAACCACACACAGCAGCTCACCTCATGAAGTGGAAGTCTCCAAAAACCAGCAGGAGCTGAAAAACATTATAACCTGCTGTTTACTGGAAATAACTTTGGCTTCTCTGAAGACAATCCGCTAAATTATTAACTTTTAAATGGCTAAATTGGACGGATCGAGTTTGTAGCTCCTCCATTGTTTTCAAGTGGCGCAGTAGAGACGCTCCTTGTCATGACGTCATCATCCTGCGACGGTGAAATCCCTATTTATCGTGTTAAAAAAACTGCGCTAATTTTAAACTATTTTCGAGAGGAATTTTAATTAATTTAACATTGTTTTAGCAGAAACGATCAGGGGTCAATCTTAATATATATATATGTTGTGCCATTTTATGGAAAGTTAAAAGATGATGTCAGTGGAGCTTTAATGTCCAGTTACATTAATTGGTCATTTAGTGGTTATTAGAGTGTGCATGTTTATAAGTACTCGGCAATAAATGTACATTTATTTTAGTCATCGATGTGTCTCGATGCCCATCCCCCAGGGGCTTGGGAAGACCCGAGAAAGCTGAAGGGAGGCAGTGGTATTTCCTGTCTTCTGGCAATAAAGGGGGGACAACAGTCTCTGAAACAAAACCCCCACCGAAGAGTCAGTTTAAAGCAGGGAACCCCCACAAAAGGGTATAAAAAGTTTCCAGCATCAAACAGCAAGGCAGAAGTAAGCGCACGGATCAGGTTGTATGTTCTCCCTGTCCCCCTCTCTCCCCCCTCCTCCCTTCTTTTCTCTCTCTCTCTTTTTCTCTCACTGTCCACGTTTTAAAAACAAATGTAATGGATGTTAGGAATAAAACAAATGTATTCTGTGACTTTTAACTTATGATTAATTAAACTGGTTTGGAACTTTAAGTGAGCGTCTGTCGAGTGTATCTCTCCTTTCTGTTCCAAAGTGAACCAAAAAACGAATTCTGGGGCGGATAAGAATCAAAGCCAACACAGTGCACAGTATGTAAACAAAAACATGACGTTTGAGTCACACAAATGTTCACAGCATCCTTATTTCTTATTTGATTTCTGTAAACTATGTCTTAAATTAAGCCTGAGACAATTGGTGATGTTGTGATGTGAAAAATAATAACTATCCCAAGAGATACATTTATTAGCTTTCCTAGGGAAATTTAATTATCTTTGATTTACTAATGCACTTATGCTGTTTATACAGCTTACACTTTAGACGTAACATGTGTGAAAATCTTAAATATATTACAAACAATATATTTTGCATGTGAATTCCATAATGACACATACAATAGTTGTATATTGTGTTTGTGATTGTTTTTGCAGAGGAGGTGGCTGCAACCATGTTGGAAATACATTCTAAACCAACCTGCACCCAGTTACCTTGTACATGGAAGAGACCAGCCCAAAAACGAACTGCACCTGCTACTTGGATGAGCTGCAAGTTTTAAAGTGAGTTTAATCAGTGTTCCTGAAGACATTTCATATTACGCTTATAACACAAATACCCAGAAAGGTGACTTTCAGTGAAACTTCACCAACAACTGGAATAATACAATATCACTTATCTTGTCTTATCCCAGTCAAAAAACTATTCAACATTGTACAATTGTAGTTTATTGTATTGTGTTAATTATTGTTGTTTTCTAGTGGCACTAGATAATAAATGCAATCACATATGTACGGTTTTAAATGTTTTCTACAATGGTAAGATCTGGAATAGTTTTTTGACATTTTTTAAAAAACACTTCTACAAACAGATTTGCTAATATGTGTTAGATATCAACCACATTTTTCATGTTGGTGTCATTTAAGGCATGACATCTGTGTTGAGAAGTTTTCCAGGAGAACGCTGAACAGCCTGCGTTTTGACCCACGACATCCTGATGACCGGAATGAGCCCACCATCACTGCTGGCTGGTCTTCACAAGGACATTTTGAGCGTGGAGCCATTCTTGACCTATTGCAGGTTGTAGTAGTAAACATTAAAAACCAATAACGCTTATCTGTATGTTTCTTTAATTCCTTTATTTTGTCTAGATTTTAAAACTTCATGTTTTTTTTCTTTTAAGATATGCTCAAAGACCCTGGCTGCAGTTCTCGATCCAGACTCTCCGGCAGATGAAGTAGCTGACGACCGCGGCCCCTGTTCAATCTCCACGCCATCAGAGAGACCTGCCAGAAGTTCAAAACATCTTTAAATGTCTCACAAGCACACACATTATTTATATAAGTCACAAACAGAAACAACACATACCAGAAGATCAGAACAAGCGCTCAATACAAAAACAACTGGACTTTATTTGTTGCAGAAAACGTTTCACCCTTTCTGCAACAAATAAAGTCCAGTTGTTTTTGCATTGAGCGCTTGTTCTGATTTTATCATGTCCTGGACGACTGAGAATCTTCACCAGCACATACCAGAAGATGTGTTTGTGTTTGTCATTTCACTTGTTAAGGACAGCAGCCTAGGACAGACAGTAACCTGCTAATGTTTTTTTTAATGATGCCTTCTCTGACAACTTGGAGACTTTAGACAGTGTAATGTTTATGTTTTTTTTTTTTGCTAAGTCATTGGATGACCAGAGAGCTGAACTAGAGAACAGCTCTGACAACAGCAGAGTCATAAAGAGGATTTTCTTTCGGCCTGGTTAGGTCACCATGATAAGAGAGACTGACCTGTTTTTGTTGTAAACGCTCTTTCTTTATCTAGAGAGATTCAAAATCATAAAATGTGACTAAAACAGCATTTGTATATTAACAGATTAAAAAATTTAACTAAACAAAAGTTCCACTTCACTAAAAGTCAAATTAGAGCACAGTTTCTTTATTTTTAAAGGTTGGTGTGTTCATTTCTAAATTTAATGTACTACAATCAATGTGTTTTGGGATGTGTGGACTATCTCATTAATCAATTACTGTAATAAACATGGATTTGAATACAGTATATAAATTTGGTCAAATTGGGGAGGGAATGACTGAGCCAGCTGAGGAGTGCTGTGAGTTTTCATTGGATTAGCGTGATGTCCTTCAAAAACTTCAACAAATGTGATGTCACGGTCGACATAATTTATTTAAAATATATATATTTGGATCATGACAGGCCTGACAGGTCCATAAATGCGTGTCGGCCCAGCGGGCAAGCGAATCTTTGTGCACCGCCGGGCCAGTTAGACGCTGCCGGAAACACCTGTACTTACAAAGATATTTTTACTTTATTGCACTTAGTGCTACAAAAGGCCACAACACTCCTTGTACAATACATACCTCTTCCTCAGTGAACTGCTTGTGTCCTGGATGCAGAAAGGTGGCAGGTTCAGACTAGCTTCCCTTTTTCCACCTCTGACTTGACATCAAACCCTTTGTCAGCAAGGAGTTGTTGGCCAGTTGCTGCTGTAAAACAAAGTATTAATTCATATTTGACAATAAACAAAACAGTCTTGTGTATAGTTAAACTGTATGCTTATACACATTGATGACAGGATTGCTTTTTTTTCTGTGACAGCATTTCACCGATGCTCCCAGCAAAACTGTGCGAATAACTTACAGAAACAGAGAAATGGCTGAAATGTTTTTAAAGTCAGACCTCAAATAATGTTAATAAAACATGTTTGTCTTGTGGAAACTACTACTGTATATTTTTTCAACGCAGAAAGAGTTCAAATGATGACAGCTAACAGTGCAGTGGTCTGTTCATTTTTATACAGCTGCATGTTTTATGCTATTTTATTCACCTGTTATTTCTTCAGGGGGGTTGAAGGAAGAATCTCTTTGCATGTCGCAGGTTGAAACAGGTTGAAACTTCAACACAGGCAGTGGACTGAGGAACAGCGAGGTCTCGTAGTAGACCTAGCTAGCTGCTAGCTTAGCAACTGTCCAGTAGCATTCTGCTGCGGGAGGTTGTTCTCTGTTTTGTCTGTTTCCCATATCCAAGATGTAATGTAGGAACGTAATCCACGGAGCTTGGATCATTAATGGCCATGCCAGATAAAAAAATGACGATTACACACGTTGCTGCTTTGTGTCGGGGTGAAGTCCTGCCGGCGAAGCGCTTGAAGCCACATCTTCCTTCTTTTAGTCACTATGCTCGACTTTCCTAGAGGGACTTGGTAAAACGAACAAGTCTCACCTTTTTCTTTTACTCGTTTACGTTGCCTGGAACAATTATAAACACAATAAAAGTCATATTTCCCCACCGCGACCGTTGGCAGTAGGCTAATGAATACACCAGAGTAGTATTGACGCGTCACCCCCAGACTTCCGGAAAATTCTGGAATAATACGAGTGCGCATACGCGATGACGTCAACTGGTAAAAGGTCTATTCATGATCACATTCTGGAGAAGAACTTGGACCTCATGTGTCTTACAGAGACGTGGCACCAACCAGAGGTGTTCAGTTCTCTGAATGAGGCATGTCCCTCTGGATACAGTTATCTGCAGAGAGCCCGCAGCACTGGCCGCGGTGGTGGTCTGGCTGTAATTTATCGCAGTAATTTAAAATTGTCTCATCTGTCTTCTCAGGACTTTTCCTCTTTTGAATGTCTGGCTTTCAGCTTCAAAGCCCCACTCCTGATGAATGTTATATTAATTTATAGACCTCCCAAACCGCATGTTTCATTTAACTCAGAGATGCATGACCTCCTCACTTTTTTCTGCACCTCCCCTGTGAAGACTATTTTTCTTGGCGACTTAAATATCCACGTGGACAATTCTTCTTCACCTCTGGCAACAGATTTTAAGTCTCTTCTGGACTCTCTTAATCTCACTCAACATGTTGACGCCCCTACGCACAGCAGGGGGCATACTCTGGATTTGGTGATTACAGACACTGTACTCATCAATAACTTATCTGTATATGACCTGGGTGTCTCAGATCACAGGGTCATCTCCCTGGAAGTGCCTTCATCTTCGCCTGCTTCAAACCCAAAACGACCCATCCAGTTCCGTGACCTTAAAAACATTTCCCTTGATGTTCTGTCTGCTGATCTTCACACCCTGACCGCTGTCAATCATCCTTCTGCAGATGACTCTGTGGATTACTACAACCAATCTCTTCGGGAGCTCCTGGACCTACACGCCCCCTTGAAGACAAGACTGGTGTCTTTCTCGCGTTCAGCCCCTTGGTACACTGATGAGCTGCGCAAGATGAAGGCAACTGGCCGTGCTATTGAGAGACGTGTAAAATCATCTGGTCTCTCTGTGCATAAGCAGGCATATAAAGAACATCAGAAAGCGTACGCCTATTCTCTTAAAGAAGCACGCTCCAAATATTATTCTAACATCATCAACACCTGCCCTGGAAACTCTAAACAGCTCTTCTCCACAATCACTCGTCTGCTTAATCCCATTAAGCAAACTCTTGAGGACTCTGCTCAAAAATGCGACCTGTTTCTTTCATCTTTTAAAACCAAAGTTGACACTATCAGATCTCAGCTCCACAACCTCCCCGTTCTCAGTGTGCCACCCACCCGTCTGCATTCTGGGACCCTAAACAGCTTTGACGAAGTTGTTCAGAGTGAGGTGGAGGCCATCATCAAGAAAATGAAGCCTTCATCCTGCGCCCTGGATCCTTTCCCCTCGTCTCTCATAAAAACCAATCATTCTGCAATAGGCCCACTTATCACTCAAATAATAAATCAGTCTCTACAATCTGGTCATGTTCCACTGCCTCTAAAAACCGCCATCATTAGGCCTCTTCTGAAAAAATCTAATTTGGATCCCGACATTTTTTCTAATTACCGCCCAATTTCACACCTCCCTTTTCTGTCTAAAGTGCTGGAAAAAGCTGTTGCTGCTCAGCTGCAGGATCACCTACAACAACACTCCCTGTATGAGAAGTTCCAGTCTGGATTCAGGGCAGCTCACAGTACAGAGACTGCATTGCTGAGGGTTACCAATGATGTCCTCTTGGCTGCTGACACTGGCTCTCCCTCCATCCTTGTCCTCCTTGACCTCACTGCAGCCTTCGACACTGTGGACCATAGTATCCTCCTCCACCGTCTTCATGTGGAGGTCGGTCTCTGCGACACCGTCCTGGACTGGTTCAAATCTTTCCTCTCCAATAGGCTGGAATGTGTTAGTCTTGGCAACGCCACGTCCCAGACAGTCTGTGTCTCCTGTGGTGTCCCTCAGGGGTCGGTTCTGGGGCCCCTGCTGTTTTCCCTTTACATGCTGCCTTTAGGTCAAATTATTAATCAGTTCAACATTTCTTTTCACTGTTATGCCGACGATACACAGCTCTACATCAGGACTGGAGCATCCTCATCTTCCACCTTGTCATCTCCATCTTCACTCACTGCCCTCTCTGCCTGCCTGGAGGCAATTAGGGAATGGATGAATCAGAACTTTCTTCAATTAAACTGCTCCAAGACTGAGGCCATACTGATTGGCACCCCTCACCAGGTACAAACATCTCCTATAACAAGACTTTCCTTTTCTGGACAAGACATCCCCCTCTCCACCTCTGTTACTAATCTTGGAATAAAAATGGACTCCAATCTTACATTTGAAAATCACATTAAGCATCTGTTTAAAACTTGCTTCTTCCATCTTCGAAACATCTCCAGACTTCGCCCATCCCTAACTTTTTCCGATGCTGAGAAGCTCGTCCATGCTTTTGTCTCCTCCAGGCTCGACTACTGCAACTCCCTGTTTATTGGAATCCCTGGCAAAAACCTTCAGAAACTTCAATATATTCAAAACAGTGCAGCAAGGATCTTGTTGAGAGTTCGTAAATTTGAACATATTACGCCCATTCTCCATAACCTTCATTGGCTTCCTGTCGCCTACAGAATTCAGTACAAAACTGCTCTCATCACACATCAATGCTTACACGGAACTTCACCAGATTATCTGAAGGATATTCTTATTCCATACTCATCCACCCGTTCGCTGCGGTCACAGAGCAGTAATCTCCTTCACATTCCGAGAACCAAATTAAGGACCATGGGTGACCGGGCTTTCAGTGTGGCTGCCCCCCGCCTGTGGAACTCTCTTCCTGACTGTCTGAGAGCCCCACAGTCTGTGGTTGACTTTAAGAGCGGCTTGAAGACCTTTCTTTTCAACCGAGCATACTCTACCTCCTCATGATTCTACTTTTGATCTTAGCTGATACTGTTATTGATTTTAATTGTTTTATTATTTGTTTTATTGACATTTAATTCTGTTGCACCTTGTAGCACTTTGAGATTTTCATTAATGAAAAGTGCGTTATATTGAATTCATTATTATTATTATTATTATTATTAAGCAGAAGGATTTCAATATAAACATGGAAGATTGTGCCCATGTTTTATTGTATCCGGATACAAGGGAAGTCAAGAACATCCCAGGAACTGACATTCCTTTCACAATTCACAAATACAAGGAAGCAATTGGGAAGGCTTACCAACGAATTACATTGTACATTTGCACTAATGAAGATTTTCAAAACTGTTGTAAGTGCTTCTTACCTATTTTAAATCTAGTTTAAAGATTAATTTTGCTATAGTTATGGTACATTCAACACTTGCTCTTCTATAATAATAATGTTGGCGTCGTTATGTGCTTGTGTGCGAGATTTGCACTGCAAATCCATCCACAGTCTCCATATAAACTCCACGCACAACCCACACATCATCATGAAGGACACACTCCATCCTACCCACTTTCTCCTTAAACACAAACGCACATAGTACATCTTGGGAAAAGTACCAGTAAAACAGACAGTATTTTTTAAAAAGTTTGTATATTTAAGGTTTTTCAAGTTCAAGTGCAATCATTATACTGTTTGTCAACTGCTGTATACCGTGCTCTTGACCAAGTTTTCTCTATAACTTAATTTTATGTCTGACTGTTGAACTCTGCACAAGAGTTTCTATGTACTTGAATCTTTTATAAAAGTACAGATTGTTATATATCGAATCAGAAGATAATTACAGTATTGCTCTTCATAGGTTACAGTGGACAGACTTCAAGTGATGATAGTGTGGTCCATGTAAGGTTGCCATCTGGAGATAGTTCACTGTCTGACACCGTGGTGTGTTTGCATCTTTATGATATTTCTCCTTAAAGTTGCAGTATGTAGCTTTTTTTATAAACATATTTCTTCTCTCTGTCACTATTTTTTGACAGAGTGATGTTAAACAGGTAATCTTTGAGAAATACTATATTCCTCTGGCGTCACCCGGTGGTTAAAATAGCATTTATAAAAACCAGAGCGGGCCGTGTTTGACCAGCCAATAAAAACAGAGTTATTTTCATGAACGAGCTTCCCCCGCCCTCCCCCCGCCTCTCCCAGCTGCAGCGCGCAGCAGCCGGGCACGCTCCCGTCTCAAACAGTAGCTGTTTCAAGATGGCGGAGGTGGCGAGAGCTTCGAGTGCTCAAAGGATTGCCAAGCGATGCAGAGTTAGCAACTTTCCTGCTTGAAAAGTAAGTGTCTTTGCTTGAATCATGTGATAGCGCAAATGCCATGTTATTATCTACAACAGGCTAAAACCGTTTTCCGGCCTACAGCTGACGTGATGCTAATGGCAGCAGCTAACTCATTCAACCTCAGTATTGTTTCGATACGTACATTTAGTTATCCTAACTTATTGTATTGTGGATCAGCAAGCAGATATGATGAAAGTACTGTAACTGCGCTGTCTGTGTAAGAGAGGCATGATCACAACAACTAGCAATTAGCATATTGTCTGCAGATCATTTGGTGTTCATAATCGAAAAGTCTGTTAGTTCTCCTACACAATAAATGTTGTTGATGCATACATCTCAACCTCTTTGGACGTTTACCTGTATAAAGGGCCTCAAAAATCATTAATTTTTGGAATAAAATCTGTAAAACTTGCGGTGGGGTGGACGAGTTTGCTGCTGATCAAGTAAGATTAAACTTCATACCCTTTAACAGTTGAATATGTAAACTTGAAACATTACAAGCCTGTAATTTTCAAGAATTAACCAAGTCACTCACCCAAGATTAGAAATGACATTTTATTTTCTAAGTTTATTGTATTGCCACTACATGACCTGCAGTAATTATTTTTTTTAAACTAGGATGGAGGAAAAAGCAAAGTCCAGGAGCATCTAAAATTCACTGCGGGCCAGGACAACTTTTATCGGTAGGCTGTGTTGACAGGTCTGAACTTCGCAGATTGGCTGAAGTTATGTGTAGAAATTGTAAATAAGATTTTGCATAAACATTTCAAATGTTGTCCTACAGGGGCAAATGAAAGCACTGTCACTAACTGAAGAGTAAAGCTCAACTAAAAGATTTTATAACATTTCCAAATCGAGCCTATTTGTTCCCTCAGTAAAACCATTTATTTTATATACAAACTTTGAATGGTGTTCAAGAAATAACCAAAAATGCTTGTGTTATCTGCCCTAATGTCATCATTGATTGATAAATACTTCAATGCTTTTATCAGGTATGAAATTCCTATAATATCAATACTAAAATATATACTCTTTGATTTGTTTCTTCACAATACAGCATGTACACAAATGTGTATGCGCCCATTGTAGTAGACAGTGAGTCTGATTCAGAGGCAGATCATGAAGAGTGTATGAAGCATTCTGCAGTGGAAAGGTATTTAGTACCAATTTTATTTTTATTTTTTTCTCAAAATCATTTTGTGTGCTTTAGGCATTTGAATTAATAGCCCACCACATGTTTTACAGCACAGACAACGTGACTGCTGCAGACATTATTTCTGAGCTCTCGTCAAAGATAAATAAGTATTCTACCATCCGGTTCAACATAAATAGAGCAAATGTGTGGGATGGAGCAGTACGAGGCTTTAAACGTGCTTCGTTTGACCCTTTCAATGACATCTTTGTGAAATTCACTGATGATGAGGGACGAGCCGAGGATGGAGTTGACAATGGTGGTCCCAAGCGTGAGTTCTTCACCCTTATGATGGACTGCCTAAGAACTCGCAGAATCTTTGACGGACCCGATGAAAGGAAATTTATCACTTTTGACAGTGCAGGTATGGTTATTAAGAGAGAAGTTTTACAATTTCTTCAAAATAATGTTGACAAATGTTGGTGGATGTGGGATAAATGTGACCAAAATGTGTACAGCTGCAAAGGATGATGAATACTTTGTTGCTGCGAGGATGATTGCCACATCCATAGTTCATGGAGGTCCAGGTCCTAGGTTCTTGGCAGAGATGCTGTACCAGCACCTCACAGGAACAACTGACACTGAAGGCCAGATAGAAGATATCACAGACAATACATTACTATGAAAGCTTCATTGATGGAGGTAGGATGATATTATTGACTAAACTTTAGTAAATAAAACCATTTCTTCTGACGTTGTTACACAGACAATACATTTATAATTTCTACAACCTCTAACCTCTGCGCAGACACAATATGCGACCCCTATGCTATATAGTATTTTGGAAATCACTGATGTAAAGCTAAAAAAAAAAAAACATTTTTTTTTGACATAACACTGCCCCCTGCAGGCTATTTTTCTTTAAACACCTTCAATTGTTACTAAAGCATTACCGGGAACATTACTTTATGTTTTTGGTCATTGTTCTCTACCGTAGATATCCAGTGCAGCTACCTTGGAAGAACTACATCGGTCAGTTGACAGACATGCCAGCATCTTGCAAACTGCTGGTTGCTTTCAGTACCCTGTAAGTGTGGATAACAACAAGAAGATTGTGAAGGATTTCATGCAGTGGTACATCATTTACTGCAACCTTTTCTCAATAAGCAGGTAGTGTGTGCCATCTGTATTATTAATTTCTATTTTATTTTTTCAATTTAAACGAGAATAAGTAGTTGAACATGTCATATGGATAGTTACTTCTTTGTTGTTGTGTTGAGACGTTTCACCGTCCATCTGTCCATATGACCTGACTGAACAATGTAGAATTTTTGTACATGGGTTATTGAGCATGTACTCTGATGTCTTGAATCACTTCGACTGTAATGTAGAAAGTAGTTCAGACTTTTGTCAGTAATATTAGATTATGATGTCCAAAGCACAACAGAGAACATCAAACTCTGGTTGAGGAACCTGTGACCAAGAAAAGATGTTTGTTATCTAACTTGACTCAATGTAGATTCTGAAACCGCTCATTCTCAATCAGTTCATCTGGACAGTTTCTTTTTAGTAGAAACGTTTCACCCTCACTCCAGAGGGCTTCGTCAGTCAGAGTAGTCCAAAGCAAACTGAAGCTACCCCACCAAGTAAACAACTTAAGTGGACCAACCAGTTTGCTGTAGCCAAGATGGTTTCTGGGGGCTTGTCCCTCGTCGACTCCTCCCAGGCAGGCAGACATGTCCAAAGTGGTTCAAGACAAGAAAGTTCATTCTCAATAGTCCAGGTATCAAATCCGCTCATTCTCAATCAGTTCATCTGGACAGTTTCTTTTTAGTAGAAACGTTTCACCCTCACTCCAGAGGGCTTCGTCAGTCAGAGTAGTCCAAAGCAAACTGAAGCTACCCCACCAAGTAAACAACTTAGGGACAAGCCCCCAGAAACCATCTTGGCTACAGCAAACTGGTTGGTCCACTTAAGTTGTTTACTTGGTGGGGTAGCTTCAGTTTGCTTTGGACTACTCTGACTGACGAAGCCCTCTGGAGTGAGGGTGAAACGTTTCTACTAAAAAGAAACTGTCCAGATGAACTGATTGAGAATGAGCGGATTTGATACCTGGACTATTGAGAATGAACTTTCTTGTCTTGAACCACTTTGGACATGTCTGCCTGCCTGGGAGGAGTCGACGAGGGACAGGACAGCCCCCAGAAACCATCTTGGCTACAGCAAACTGGTTGGTCCACTTAAGTTGTTTACTTGGTGGGGTAACTTCAGTGTGCTTGGGACTACTCTGACTGACGAAGCCCTCTGGAGTGAGGGTGAAACGTTTCTACTAAAAAAGAAACTGTCCAGATGAACTGATTGAGAATGAGCGGATTTGATACCTGGACTATTGAGAATGAACTTTCTTGTCTTGAACCACTTTGGACATGTCTGCCTGCCTGGGAGGAGTCAACGAGGGACAAGCCCCCAGAAACCATCTTGGCTACAGCAAACTGGTTGGTCCACTTAAGTTGTTTACTTGGTGGGTTAACTTCAGTGTGCTTTGGACTACTCTGACTGACGAAGCCCTCTGGAGTGAGGGTGAAACGTTTCTACAAAAAAGAAACTGTCCAGATGAACTGATTGAGAATGAGCGGATTTGATACCTGGACTATTGAGAATGAACTTTCTTGTAGATTCTGAAACTTTTTTTAAATTTTGTTTCTACAGGGTATCCGCGGGGTTGTAAAAGGTAGTAAAAGGTAGTAAATGAAATTAACACAAATTAAGGCCATTAAAAAGTATTAAAAAGTAATAAACGTCATCTGACGAGGTATTAAATTTTTTAAAACCTACACAACTATATTTTTCCCTTTCTGGCGTCTTAAAAAAGGTCTGTGAATTTATTTATCTTTTTTAATTTTATGTTCCAAGTAGGACCTTAGCTAAAACAAAGACGTCATATCGTCAGTCAGTGTGCGCGCGCACTTACAGCTGGCCGAGGCTGATCATGTCTGTAAAAAGAAACAGGAAAGAGGAGCGCGACTTTATCCTCCGACATTTAACAAGAAATTTACCTAAACAATTGTTTGTTAGCTCGAAATTATAGCAAAAGGTGTGTGTCAGTCTAACGTTTTCTTAATAAATGTACTTTAATGGTTAATTCGGCTTTATTTATTTTTTTAAAGTGTCGCTGCCTGTGTGCACCGTGATCGCTCAGCGGTGAAAACAGGAAAAAGGAGCGCGGCTCGTTTCGCCGTCATTTAACAAGAAAAATACCTAAACAATTATTTGTTAGCTCGAAATTATAGCAGAGATGTGTTTCTGTCTATCATTTTCTTAATAAATGCACTTTAATGGTCAAATTAGCTGCATTTCGCCACCGTGGTGCAGCTTGCTGCTGGATTGAAGCAGTGAGCAGAGAGGTGGGGAGAGTATGGCAGGCCGATTGGGTCATTAATAGCTAGTGAAGATTCTCAGTCATCCAGGACATGGTGAATTCTAAAAAGTGCAATAAAAAAAACAAAGTATAGTATAATAGTATAATAAATAAAGACCAGTTGTTTTTGTCTTGAACTTTTTTTAATTTGTCATTAAAGGCACGTTTTCCTATTACATGATACAACAGCCAACAGCATGCCATACCCTATGGGGCCATCAGGAACTGCAGGTTTTTTTTTTCAGTCAGAATGAATGGAAACGGCCATATTTCAGTCAAATGGTTTATAAATATGGGGGGAAAAAATCTATAAATATGTCACTTCGTCCTATAAGTTGCAAGGCATGTAAATTATGCAAAAAACTGCAACTTACAGGATGAAAAATACAGTAGTTATTATTTTTCTCCCTCTCTTTTTGAATTATGCATGTGTTCAGTGTTGAATTACTTTAACTAAACTGTTCTGTTTTCAAGTTTACAGTTTTTTGTTTGCCATTAGAGATATGCTGTGTGTGGGAACAATTAAACTTTTTCTCTTGGGTTAGATTTAAATAACAAATAGGTCAGTGCTTTTATTGAGGCAAGAAGCAAATTGATGTACTGTATCCAGTAATTGTTATAAAACTACATTTACTACCAAAGCTTAGGAAGAAAATGACAGTAATCTTATCACTTAACAGTTAGTTGCATGGAACTGACAGAGCCATATAAAGTGAGAGTTGCGACACTTCCATAGACTTCCGTTGTAAGAATGGAATGCGGAAGTCACGTGGGTAATGGAGGGGGCGATTCGTTCCATGGCTGTTTTACAGTCTGACTCTGCCTGCAGTAGCGCTCCGTCGCCGCCAGAGGGCGCAGCTCCACAAGGTTTCCATAGCCGTTGTTTGGAACGATTGACCGCCTATCGGCGACTTCAAAGAGTGTCAGAACTCTCTATATATATGGCTCTGGGAACTGAAATACAACAGGTTGCCGCTACGGTTACAGCTCGGTGCCGTGATGGTATTAAAAAATATTTTGATGGTATTAAAAAGGTATTAAAAGGTATTAAATTCAACTCTAGAATTTCTGCATATACCCTGTTCTAATTTAGACCCCATTTTGTAAGAGAGTTTGACAGCCCTGTTCTAAATGTTTTCTAGATTCAAGGATGGGCTTTCAACACTGGATTTTATGAATGCTTTGGAGCAGCATGCATCTGTGTTCAGGCCCTTCATGTGCTCAACTGAGGAACAGCTGACGGCTGAAATATTAGAGGAAATCTTTGAGTTTCAGCTCAGTGAAAAGGGCAGCACCAGACGACAAGAAGAAACCAGAGTACTAGGATTCTGGAGAGACTATCTCCTTGAGACAGAAGGTTTATTTTCTTTAAATTATGTATCGCTTCCTTCTCCTATGAATTTTATTGTGACATCTTTAACTCAACTCATTACTTCCTTTTCAGGACAACAAAAAGGGCTCTCACTGAAGGACATCCTGATGTTTGCCACTGGATTAAACACACTGCCTCCGTCCGGACTTCAGCCACAACCCAAACTGATGTTTCAGTCAACATCGCAATTTCCAGTCAGCAGCACCTGCGCAAACACAATAAAAATACCAATGTCAAAGACATATGATCAGTTCAAAAATGACATGGACTTTGGGATTCAAAACTCTCCTGGATTTGGACTTTATTAAGTGCAAGTACTGCATAGTGTAACAACACAAAAGTTTGAATGTTCACCTTTTAAAGAATCTGTTAACATGTGAAACCTGTTCTATGAAAGTTTTGATACTGTAACATTGTGGTTGATACAATTAAAGTTGGACTCACAGTTCTTTACTTTTCTTTTCTTTAAAATATGTACAGTACACATAGTTCAGTCATATGTTAACATTTCTTCAGTCGTTTGAAAATGAAGAATTTAAAATTAACTGAAAAAATTAGAATAAAAAGTCACTTATTAACACATGGATTAACACATGGCTGCTTATTTATTGTTGATCAAAATATTTTTTGAATGAATGCACTTTATTTAAAAAGGGACAATGTACAACTCAAACATAAATGTCACCATTTGAAACGCTGTACCAATTTATAGCTAAAGCTAATTTGCATATGCAGTCCCATGAAAATAGTTATTTGAAAGCTGCCAAGCAAATAGACTAATGTAAATTAAATAAATGTGAAAACAAAAATCCATACAAACCTGTGAGGTAGGTGGTACGTGACATCTGGTTTACCAGACGGACAGCGAGACTGCTTTACAGGTCTGATGGTATGTGTGTTCCATCTTTCCTTGCATTCCTCAAGGTCTCTTTGTAGCATACCCATGAACACAAACCGCACTAGACATGTGTGTTCATGACTGCCACTAAACAGATGTCTCTCCCTCAGATCACTCATCAGATCCATCCAGAACTGAGACCTACAACAAAGTACAATTAGAACTGATTTTGAACAATTCAGCAGAAAGGACAAAAAAGGTCTAGAATGTAACATTAGCGCAAATATTACAAGAAATTGATCGTCAACAACCTCACCTCTGTTTTCGGAAATATGACCACCAGCTTTCTATGCGTTGGTTTGCTGTTGAGGAGCCATACATATGACTGTCAGCCCCGGCAAAGTCATCGGTGTGGGATGATCTTAATGCACAATGCATCGCCGCCATCGTACCGTTTTCAGTGCCACAGTCTGTGCGAAGGCGCGATGGTATGGTGCCAAGCTCAGAGACACATTGTACATAGTTGTGAGCAATCACTCCAGGATCATTATTGCTTGCTTGACACACCAACCATAGCACCTTGCGGGAATACCCATCTATGTAGCCACTAATTGCCAAGTCATAGGGCTTTAATTTGTCATAACCATCTACGTGCCAGACTTGGTTTGGTCCACAAGATCTATAAGCTCTTCTTCTGGGGTTGGGCGCTTGGGCATGTGTCGGCTCGGCCTGGTGGCTGCCTGGTGGGGCTCGGGTCCTCTGGTCCTGTCGGGTCTGGGCCTGAGGGATGGGCGTCCCCGGTTCCCGGGCCTCGGTGTCCGGCCCGGGGGCTACGTCGGTGCGGCGGGCTCCGGCGGGGGCCTATGAATGTGTCGCTGTTGACCCTCGGGGGTCACTGTGTGTAGTCACTGGCAGAGGTGGGTAGGAACGCGTTACATTTACTCCGTTACATTTACTTAAGTAACTTTTTGAGAAAATTGTACTTGTGAGAGTAGTTTAAATGTGAAAGACTTATACTTTTACTTGAGTAAATTTTAGGGGAGGAAACCGCAACTTTTACTCCGTTACTATGGGCTTTCTGCCGATCGCTACCGTTACTTTTTGTTTAAAATATATAAAAACATTTGCGGCAAATTTATTGCGTTACTTATTGTCACCTGACATGTAACCAATCAAGTGAAGCCAACCAGTCACGTGACCACAACAAACTCTCCACGCAGCCGGCGCAGGCCAGTGACGTTGAGATTCTGGACTCGGTTGAAGAGAGAAACATACGGACGGTTCCTGAAAGAATGGCGACAGAAGCTGGCGAAGAGAAGTAAGAGCACCCCTGGCCTCACATACGAGCAATGTTCACCTTTCAGTCGTCTAAAAAGAATAGTTACATCATGCGCTGTCAGCTGTGTCTGCCAAAACTTGTAGATGTTTCAGCCTACATGAACTCGACGTCAAATTTGAGAAAACACGTTGCGGTAAGTTTGCCTTTATTTTTTTAATTTTTTTGTGTAATGATGTCAGCTCTATTTCAACAGCCTGCATAACTTTAAAACTGTGTATGACGTGACTATTGAATGTTACGTGGTGTGTTACTAAAAACGTGTTCACACTCTTGTGTGAGCACACATGACAAAATGCTAATGTAGCTAAAAACAAATGGTTTGCTACATAATGGGACGGCTGGTGGAAGATGTAGCTACACATGCTGACAGTCCCCTCAGATTTTTAAAGTCACAAACCTCCAATAAGTGTCTTAGTGGAACACAATTTGTTAAGTGTCCTTGGGTGTCCTGAAAGGCGCTTTTAAATAAAATGATTATTATTATTATTACAGTTGATTCATACAGGCCTAGAACAACCCAAAATAAATAAAACGTCACAGTATTATACTATTTGTCTAAAAAAATGTTCAATACAGAAACAACTGGACTTAATTTGTAACAGAAGATGTTTCGCTCTTCATCCGAGGAGCTTTCTCAATTCAATTCAAAACCAGTTTTTATCAGTTACCGGTACATCAAATAGCCAAAGCAAAATCTTACATTCCAAAATGGATCGGGTTTTAAGCATCCAGACACTGGAACAATCTGTTCATTGATATTCAGCCAGAAGATAGCTATTCGCACATAAAAAGAAGACGATCAACCTAATTATTGTTGACATGCTGCTGTTTTTATGCTGCTCACAGAGGGCTGAGTGATGCAATAACAGCATTGTATGTGTGTGATAGTACTGTCTCTCTCTCGATCGATCAAGAGTATGTAAGAATAATAATAATAATAATAAACTTTATTTGTATAGCACCTTCCTACAATGCCTTGCATTGACCAGGACAGAAAATATAAAAACCGGTACAATAAATCAGTGAAAATAAATAATAAAAACAGCCGCAATAAATGGAGGCAATGGAAATAAAAATGCTACATACTAAAATACCAAAAGTAATAAAAGTTACACACTGAAAGCTTTTTTGAACAAGTGGGTCTTCAGTCTGGTTTTGAACAGAGTCAGATCAGAGGTGGCACGCAGCTCAAGGGGGAGGCTGTTCCAGGCTTTTGGGCCGGCAACAGAAAATGACCGGTCTCCCCATTGTTTGTACCTTGAGAATGTCAAGAGCCACTCAGCTCCTGTTGAATAGCAAGCAGCCATCAGTGGGCTGATGTCCTCTGTTTATCAAGTGAATAGCTAGTTTTCTGGAAGTCAGCTAACTGGTTAAACTGCTTTTTTACTGAGTTTTTGCAGCTCCTCAGATGAAATGTTTCAACAAAGCAGAATCTGTTCAGAAGACCTGACATCCTTGTTAGATTTGTTTGACCTGAATTATTGAGCAGCATCAGGACATAAACTGTTCATGATGCTCCTGATTTAAAAAGGCTTCTTCTTGTAACTTTTCAGGGGAAAAAAGTATATTTGAATTTGTTGTTATCCAGTTATGATTGCGGTTTTGGGCTTGAAAGTATCTTTTTCTCTCTCTCTCTCTAAAATAAACTAAAAACATTTTTGCCCTGGCAAACTGCTTTGGTTTCATATTTGAACATTACAGTACAAACTAAAATAAACAACAAGGGTTAATTGTATTTAAGTTACTTTATTTAGTAACGTATTATTAAGTCTCAAACATATACAGTATACTGTATATAACAAACAAAGCTTTTTGTTTTGTTTTTTGAATGTCCAGAGGACCAGCTTTTTTAAATCATTATTATTAACTCAATGCTTTGGCATGTCTTTGAAAATGTAATAGGTTTATCTGAAATGTTTGATGTGTGGATTATATATTCTTATTCTGTTTTATTTATTTATTTGTGAACAGAGGATCCACTCGAACAGCTTGATGAAATACACTGAGTTGGTAGATTCCAACAAGAAGCGAAAATCCTCCTCCTCTGATGAGCCACCGATGAAGAGTGTGAGAATCATCTGTGCACATGGGCTTCTTCCTGCCAACACTACACCAAGGCAAGACAAGGAAGAAGCTTGTCTCATCTTGCAAAGTGTGTGCACCTCTCATCGATGCCCTGCTGGATGGGATCTTAAAATCTGGTAAATATAAAAACATCAGTGTGTGTGTGTGCACATAACAAAACATTACATACACATGCTGCATAAGTGTAGTAATTCTTTGCAAAAATGTTTTTAAAGGTCTCAACTACATCAAGGATGACTTGGACACTAACACTGATGATGACAACAGCACAAACAGCAGCCACTCTGATGAAGAAGACTTCTTTGGATCCATTAAGACCAGAAAATCAGGAGAGCTGGAGAGGTATCTTTCATGTCCATCTACTGGAGGTATGGATCTGTTACACTCTTTTCCTCAAATCAAGCGGTTGTCACTCAAAGTCAACACAAGTCTTCCAGCACCTGCAGCTTGTGAGAGACTCTTTAGTCATGCAGGACTCCTTTTAACTGCTAAGAGATCACAGCTTCACTGCAAAAACCTTGAGAGCCAGCTACTCTTAAAGCTTAACAGTCACATTATTGAATAATGTTTCACTGAGTTTATGCTGTCAGTTGTTCTACTGATTAAGTTCAGGAATACACAGTCCTTTGCCTGATGTGTAGGACTGTGTTTCAGTTTATACTTAAACAGTTAGTTCTGTTTATAGGATGTCAAAATGTAAGAAAATGAGTTCCAACTGGTAGAAACAAAGTTTTGCAGAAAGTCGTTTATTAATACAGTATTTAGCTGAATTATTTTGGATACAGTTGCCTTTGTGTTTTTTATTTATTTTTATTTATAACAATGTAAAAGATAAGTGGTTTATTTCTAAATCCTTTTGCCTTTGTGTTTTTATTTATAACAATGTATATTCAGTCTCATTAAAAGTTATGTTTCCTTGTAAATCCATTTGCATGTTATAATTTAATGACACGAGATGGTACTCCGCAGTTACTCACTACTTGAGTAGGTTATAATCAAAGTACTTTTTTACTTTTACTCAAGTAAATTTTTGGATGCCTACTCACTACTTTTACTTGAGTAATATTTGGTTCAAGTAACAATACTTTTACTTGAGTAAAAATTTTGAATACTCTACCCACCTCTGGTCACTGGTGGGGAGCTGTGTGAAGTTGACACCCCACCCACATCAAAAATTAAAGCAAATAGTCTGAATGGTTAGTGCTCCGTGGGCTTTTCCTGTTCTCCCCTTTGGTCGGATCTGGGGAGTTGGTGAGTGGCTCGTCCTGTTTGGGGACTCTGGGCTCGGGGTCCTTCTTGGGGTCTTGGGCTCTGGTTGCCCCTTTGCCTGCCTCGGGCCTTGGGGGGGGCGGATCTCTGATGCTTTGCGGTTGCTATTGAATGTTCTATTGGAGGAAACTTTTTCACTTATGCATGCTCACAACCACACGCAAATGGATACAGGGATGTATATGTAGATATATGCAGATATGTAGATGGGTATATGAATGAATATGATTGTATATGTATGTATACTGTATATATATTTGTAGGTATGGTATGTATATTTATGGAAATCTACTGCAAGGTCATAAATGTTATTAGTCTTTGCATGTGTTGCTGTGTTCTGTCATGTACTTTGCAGGATTGCAGACGAAGGTTGGGTGTGTTTGCCTTGTGCTTTTTTGTGGATAATTGTTGTGTTTTGTTGTCTTACTTGTTGTCTTTCCTTTCTCTCTATTGTTAAAAAAAATTCATATCGGTGTGAGAGGATAAGGTGAGAAGGGAGGCCATCTATAAACGGAAAAAGAAATAAATAAAATATAAGCTCTTCTTATAAATCTTCGTCTTGCACGCAGTTGTACTCCTGAGGGATTAAGTTCCACCATCAAAGCCATGACATCATCCCTTCGCACAGTCACAGTACTTTGAACGCAGTGTCTGCCACATCAAACGATAACCATAATGCTGGCCTGGTCCCTGTAATTCTTATTCAATAGCAGCACGTACCAAATGGAGAGGCGAGTAATTTTTTTGTCTTGAAAGTGATAATTTTTTTAATTTGCTCTTTAAAGAGCGAAGGCTCATTTTAACATTGTGAGTCTTTTCCAAGACATCAACAATTTCTGAATAACTGTAGCCTTTATAAAAGTAAGTTCTAATCAGATCCTCTTCTGAGGGGGTGTCCAGCTCTGACCCTGGCAAACAAAATACAATAGCAATTATTTTACTGTCCAACAATGGTGAAAGGCAGCAGCAAAGGGATATGTAATAGACCTTTTACCAGTTGACGTCATCACGCAAAGCTCGTCAGAAACGAGCGTTCTGATTGGACGGCAAAAAGCCGAAACCGGATGCAGGGGGGTGGGAAGGAGCCGAGGAGCTTCGTAATGATAGAGAGTTGTAATTTAGAAGCTTGTTTTCTTAAAATAGTGGACAACAACTGGTCAAAATGCCTGAACATTGTGCCGCCGATACGAGAGGAGGTGATTGTGTGCGCTGATGGAAAATGGGGAAATCCTTCAGGCTTTTTGCGAATGTCCAGCAGGGTGAGTTAACTGTTGTGTAGTTGTCAACAACCTTTATATCCAAGCGTCAGAAATAAATGTTTTAAATTTCTCACACCAATACTTCTGATATTTAGACTGATTTGGTTATTGTTACAGGTTTAACATCTTCTGTTAGCCGCTATAACTAGCGCCACGTCTTCATAAGAGCCGTCAGTATTAGCACAGTATGTAAAAAAAAAAAACCATGACGTTTGCGTCACACAAATGTTCACAGCGTCCTTATTTCTTATTTGATTTCTGTAAACTATGTCTTAAATTAAGCCTGAGACAATTCGACACCATCGACCATGAGATCCTCATTGCTAGGTTGGAGCAGTGGGTGGGCATCTCAGGATCAGCCCTAAACTGGTTCAGATCCTACCTCTCTGACAGGTCTTTTTGTGTGTCCATCAATGATTTTACTTCTGCAGTGGCGGCTCTTAAATGGGGGGTTCCGCAGGGGTCCATCCTGGGTCCTCTCTTGTTCTCCTTATACCTGCTGCCACTCGGTGCTATTTTCCGGAAACACAATATACCTTTCCACTTCTACGCTGATGACTGTCAAATCTACTTCCCCCTAAGACAAAATGGTACAGGCTCTATTCAACCTCTGCTCGACTGCCTGGCTGACATCAGGGACTGGATGGCTTTAAATTTCTTAAGCTTCAATGATAAGAAGTCTGAAGCCATATTGTTCCTTCCCAATGACACAACCTCAAACCACTGCATTGACCTGTCTGCTCTACCCCTGTCCGAAAAACAAAAAGTCAAAAATCTGGGAGTGATAATGGATCCTTCCATGAAACTCAACAGTCATGTAAACATGATCGTCAAATCCTGTTTTTTCCAGCTGAGGCGTCTGTCTAAGCTGAAGCCCATATTATCCAAAAAGCACCTGGAGACAGTGATTCACGCATTCATTACATCTAGGCTTGATTACTGCAATTCACTTCTGTTTGGCGTCAGTCAAGCCACCATTGCACGATTACAACTGGTTCAGAACGCAGCTGCCCGATTTTTAACCAGCACACGCAGAAGAGAGCACATTACACCAGTCTTGGCCTCCCTTCACTGGCTACCGGTTCATCTTCGAATCCAATTCAAAATTCTCATGTATGTCTACAAATCGCTGAACAGTCTCGCCCCCGCCTATCTCTCGGATCTGATACACCCATATGTCCCTCCACGTGCTTTGAGGTCAGAGGATCAGGTACTCTTAATAGTTCCAGAAACTCGCCTTAAGCGCAGGGGTGACAGGGCGTTCTCTGTAGCAGGCCCAAGACTCTGGAACGAGTTACCGCTGCTCATCAAACAGGCCCCCTCCCTCTCGGTTTTCAAATCCCGGTTAAAAACTCACTACTACTCCATTGCTTTCAATGCCAGCTGATTTGTATTGGATCGTTTGATTTATGATCTGCAATGTTTTTATGTTTTTCGTGTTGTACTTCATTGTCTGTGTTGCCTGTTGCGTGTTTGTTTGTCCAGCACTTTGGTGTGGACTTGTTCCTGTTTAAAGTGCTTTATAAATAAAATGGTATGGTATGGTAATTGGTGATGTTGTGATGTGAAAAATAATAACTATCCCAAGAGATACATTTATTAGCTTTCCTAGGGAAATTTAATTATATTTGATAACGTATTTACTATTGCACTTTTGACATGCTGTTTATACAGCTTACACTTTATTAGACGTAAAATGTGTGAAAATCTTAAATATATTACAAACAATATATTTTGCGTGTGAATTCCATAATGACACATACAATATGGTTGTATATTGTGTTTGTGATTGTTTTTGCAGACAGGTGGTTGCAACCATGCTGGAAATACATTCTAAACCAACCTGCACCCAGTTACCTTGTACATGGAAGGGACCAGCCCAAAAACGAACTGCACCTGCTACTTGGATGAGCTGCAAGTTTTAAAGTGAGTTTAATCAGTGTTCCTGAAGAAAGTTCATATTATGCTTATAACACAAATACCCAGAAAGGTGACTTTCAGTCAAACTTCACCAACAACTGGAATAATACAATATCACTTATCTTGTATTATTCCAGTCAAAAAACTATTCAACATTGTACAATTGTATTGTATTGTGTTAATTATTGTTGTTTTCTAGTGGCACTAGATAATAAATAAATGCAATCACATATGTACGGTTTTAAATGTTTTCTACAAATGTAAGATCTGGAATAGTTTTTGGACATTTTTTTTTAAACAACAAAACACTTCTACAAACAGATTTGCTAATATATGTTTGATATAAACCACATTTTTCATGTTGGTGTCATTTAAGGCATGACTTCTGCTTCGAGAACTTTTCCAGGAGAACGCTGAACAGCCTGCATTTTGACCCAAGCCATCCTGATGACCGGAATGAGCCCACCATCACTGCTGGTCTTCACAAGGACATTTTGAGCGTGGAGGCATTCTTGACCTATTGCAGGTTGTAGTAGTAAACATTAAAAACCACTAACGCTTATCTGTATGTTTCTTTAATTCCTTTATTTTGTCTAGATTTTAAAACCATGTTTTTTTCTTTTGAGGTATGCTCAAAGCCCCTGGCTGCGGTTTCTCGATCCAGACCCTCCGGCAGATGAAGTAGCTGACGACGCGGCCCCTGTCCAGTCTCCACGCCATCAGAGAGACCTGCCAGAAGTTCAAAACATCTTTAAATGTCTCACAAGCAGAATCAGATTTAATTGAGGCAGATACACGCAAACAGTCGTGCAGTGAAGAATGGTTCACTGCACACACATTATTTATATAAGTCACAAACAGAAACAACACATACCAGAAGATGTGTTTGTGTTTGTCATTTAACTTGTTAAGGACAGCAACCTAGGACAGACAGTAACCTGCTAATATTTTTTTTTAATGATGCCTTCTCTGACAACTTGGAGACTTTAAATGGTAATGGTAAATGGAGCTTATTTATATAGCGCTTTCTAGCCCCCTGTGAGGAGCCCCATAGCGCTTTACAATACAAGCCATCCACCCATTCATTCACACATTCATACACCGGTAGTGGTAGCCTGCCTTGCAAGGCGCCATCCAGACCTACCGGGAGCAACTCGGGGTTAAGTGTCTTGCCCAGGGACACAACGACACATGGTGGGCGGATGCGGGATTCGAACCTCCAACCTTCTGATCGGGGGTCGACTGCCATTACCACTGTGCCACGGCCGCCCCATGGCGGTGTAAGACAGTGTAATGTTTATGTTTTTTTTTTTTTTTTGCTAAGTCATTGGATGACCAGAGAGCTGAACTATAAACTAGAGAACAGATCTGACAACAGCAGAGTCACAAAGAGGATTTTCTTTCGGCCTGGTTAGGTCACCATGATAAGAGAGACCTACCAGAAGTTTAAAAAGTCTTTAAATGTCTCACAAGCAGAATCAGATTTTATTTATTTATTACACCCAGATTCAATGCCAGCTGTACTCCTACGAAGTATCAGAGTGTAGAAACAGTGAAGACTTTTCTTTCATGCAGAAGCTGCTATCCAAAGCTGAAGGTTTTATCTGGAGAAATTGTGAAGTTCCCCGTGATGTTTTTGCACAATGTCAAGATGATCACAACAGAAGCTTTTCTCATTTTACTGATTAAAATACAGCTGAAGTTTGCACGTTATCAAGATGTTTCTACCAGTTTTTTGGTTAACAAAATAAACTGCATTACTGAAATGGCTTCATTTCAATTATTACATTCAATTATTGCACACATTCTGTATTTTGCATAGAAAATAAAGTTAATGGCCAAAGTCTGAATGAAAAGAGGAAAACCGTTACCTTGCTTGAAAAAGAGTCACGTAAGCACAGGTGTGTATGATGTCCTCCAGAATCGGGTGCAGGTCCCATCCAGAAGATGGAAAGATTTTATTCGGCCAATCAGTCGCTCCACATGAACGCACACTTCAGCGCGATTTGTCTGGTCTGCTCCACCTGTAATGTGATGAAGAACAGCTTCTGTCATTTTTGAAGACAAATATGAAGACCTCAAAACACAATAAACAAAACAGTCTTATGTATAGTTAAACTGTATGCTTATACACACAGAGCAATGAATGGTTAACTTCACTGTCACACACACCTCTCGTGCATGTGCGTGCATTAGTTTTGACCCATAACATGCAAAGGACGATGTATTACAAAAATGAAATGTCGAGGAATAGGCAGATACAGGGTTTTTATTAAAACTAGTGACAACTGCATCTTTTTTTCAGATGAATTATGATGAAATGCCTTGTGTTCATTTGCATGAACTTGTAATTTAAACCTAACACATTATTTAGAGGTTTTAATTTTTAAATAGCAACCTCAGTTTGAGCATATATGCCATAAGATTTTCTGAATTTCCTTTATGCTAGCAATGTGTATATTCCTTTCCAACTGAGAAATATTATTATACAATTAATACTTGAGATACATTAGTTATTTTTTTAATAACACTAATTCCATTTAATCATTTTTCAACTTCAACACAGGTAGTGGACTGAGGTACAGCCAGGTCTAGTAGAACTAGCTAGCTGCTAGCTTAGCAGCTGTCCAGTAGCATGTTGTTCTGCTGCGGGAGGTTGTTCTCTGTTTTGTCTGTTTCCCATATCCAATATGTAATGTAGGAACGTAATCCACGGAGTTTGGCCAAGCCAGATAAAAAAATGCCGATTACACACTTCTCTGCTTTGTGTCGGGGTGAAGTCCTGCCGGCGAAGCGCTTGAAGCCACATCTTCCTTCTTTTAGTCGCTTTACTCGACTTTCCTAGAGGGACGTTGTAAAACGAACAAGTCTCACCTTTTTCTTTTACTCGTTTACGTTGCCTGGAACAATTATAAACACAATAAAAGTCATATTTCACCACCGCGACCGTTGGCAGTAATAAAAAGACTACAGCTGTATTGACGTGCTCCCCCCCCGACTTCCGGAAAATTCTGGAAAAATGCGAGTGCGCATGCGCGATGACGTCAACTGGTAAAAGGTCTATTGTTGATTTTCTTCAGGCAGACTGTTTTTTTTCTTGTCAGCCTTGAGTCCTGGTGGTACTTTCCCAATCCAAAATGACCAGATTAATGGGTATTCCACTCCATGAGCCATGTTATGAGCCTTCCTCAAGGTCGATCCCACCATGCTGACAAGTCCTAGATGCCGCAGGTGGCCTGGGATTCTCACAAATCGCCTCCATCTTATGGTTTAGCTTGTAAATTAGCTGATTTTGAGTACTCATAGCAAAAATATTCCGAATCATAACTATGGACTCACAAATCGCCTCCATCTTATGGTTTAGCTTGTAAATTAGCTGATTTTGAGTACTCATAGCAAAAATATTCCGAATCATAACTATGGACTTCAATTTTGGTCAGTTGGTCCCTCAACACAACTGATAGCATTTATTCAACAAGAAGACAGGCTGTAGGTGAGCCAATTTACCCTGTTGGCATGCACACAGTTGGATATCTCATCGACTTGGAAGACTTTATGATGTGTCTATCTCTGCTGTCATCTGTGGATCTTAAGGACATATATTTAATTGGATTTATGATAACTGGTTCCTGCTTTTTAGATTCGGCTGGTTCTTGGTTTATCAATACAAAAGAAAGACGTCGGCGGCTAAGCTGGACCTGGTCATGCTGCCTGCCTTACCTGATGGCTTGGTTCATGTTTCGAGAAACCAGGCTTTTGGCTGAATAGATTACATCTCGGGGATTTTCGGAGGCTCGTTCCATTTGTTATGGTCATTTTAATTTGGACATTTTCGGAAGCGAGTGGACCAACACAGACTGAAGGTAGATGTCATTAAAGTTCTGCCTGTTTCCAAAACAATCGTGTTTATCTGAAATTTGGCTCACTGACTGGCCTTGACAGGCCGTCTTATCTCAACACGTTGAAAGTTTTGTAAACCTGACGCTCTCCCATTCCAACCCTTTGCTGAGGAATTCCACTGACTTTTCAGAGGAGCCCAGCTGAATAAACATTCTGTCATTATTTAAGGACTCTGGATTCGCCTCTGGCTCCATCCTTGGCAGCCCCTCCAATGAGTGTGCACAGATCTCCATGAACTGAGTGATTCTATCTGAACTCTGCAGTATGGGTTAGCATGCAACCGCCTTTGAGTCCCCCTCCCCCGCCCTCTGCGTAATGCCGGAGTCATTATGTGCTTGTGTGCAAGATGTGACTTATCTGTTTAAATAAAGGTTGAATGAATGAAGAAAAAAAAACTTCACACAGACTCGGAAGCTTTGCCATGGCCGAAACTGCTACCAATGTTTTCTTCAAAAGCTGATAAAACAGAGCCTCGCCAATGCCAAAGAACAGAAACCTATCATAAATCCAAACATATAAGCATCTTTGGCGTCCTCCTTAGACAGAACTGAGAGACACATCAGCTGCCAAACTCCCAACAGATCTCTGATGTACCCCGCATCGCAAGTCTCAGCTGGGCTAGAGGGTTCTCCAGGACCCTGTCGTTTTGTTGAAAATATTTTGTTGATTGCGTTGAAAGTCCAGCTCACCAGATCCATAATACTGTAGTATTTTTTGTTTGTGAGATGTGTACATGGAGCTCCAAGAGAGAGCAAAAGGTGGAAGAGGAGAACAAGTGGGGAGCAGCTGTCTTGAGCGAGAGCCACCTTGAGCAACAGCCATTCCACCGGGCAAGAGAGAAGGATGTTGAGTTTGTTTTTGAACTGAACCTATTGAAGAATGTGTTCCAGCCTTCTGATCCTCCTTCTGCTTGAAGGCTGTGATCTTTTTCATCCCTGACCACACCTCTCTGATATTGTTCTGCTGGAGCTTGCTCTCCAGCTTCTTGTACACCTCCTTACTGTTTCTTATCTTGACTTTTAGTTGCTTCTGTGTACCCCTCAATAATTCCCTCTCTCCCTCCCTGAAAGCCCCTTTTTCTGGTTTAGCAATTCATTCAGGTCACTGATGATCCAGGGTTTGTTAGTGGGGAAGCATCTCAATGTTCTGGTGGGGATGGTGTTGTTTACACAGAAGTTTATATACTGTAGTCTGTAAACTTGACCGGATCAAATACCTCTTTATGATTACTCTACTCAGGTGGGAATGGAAAACAGTGACTATCTGTCCGTCTTCTGCCACGTTCTTCTGCCAGTTGCATATGAGGTAAGTTATTAAAAAATACAAAAAAGTGTAAGTAATAATTCAAAAACGTGACTTTTTAAATTGTCTCACTCTTGTAGTTTTGTCCTGACTTGGTCTTGGTGTGTGCTGGCTTTGACTCAGCCATTGGAGATCCAGAGGTACCAAATACTGTTTACTACGATAAAAACGGTCAAGGACACTCATAATATTTAGCTGATTTTATGTATTGCAATTCATGGAATACCTGTGCAAAACTTATACCTGCATCTCATCTAACAACATTTGCATGCTTCAAATGTATGTGTTCATTCAGGTTACTATAAATAATGACTCAGAGACTGACTCTGAGAAACTTTGCAACTATAAAAAAAAATGTGTCTTTGCTTTCAGGGGGAAATGTGTGCCACTCCAGAAATCTTTGCCCACCTGACACATCTTCTGATGAACCTAGCTGAAGGAAAACTGTGTGTTGTTCTGGAGGTTAGACAAAATGCAGTTACCCTAAATCATTAAAGCAATAGTGCTACGTTTCTTTGGTTAACGCTCGGCCCTATGAGACAATCTCAGGCCTAAGCCTTGCTGCCTGTGAGGCATATTTTTGTTTTGTCCGTCATGTCTGAGCGACATGTTTTTCACTGATTGTTTTCCAGGGAGGATACAACTTGACTTCCCTTGCTCAGTCTGTGTGTCAGACAGTTCAGACTTTACTTGGAGATCCTTTACCTCAGCTCACAGATCTCAGCTGTCCCTGCAGAAGGTATGTGTCACTGTCAGTCAAACATTACTGTCTGTGTGTTCTACAGAACTGTGGGGTTTTTGTTGTTGTCTTTCAGTGCACTCGAGTCTCTTCAGTGTGTCCGATCAGCCCACAGGCAGTACTGGTCCTGCCTCAAACATGCAGGTAGGGTTAGCACACTTCCATGTTCATTACCCACAGGCCAAGCTGAATGCAGACAGATTGGTGATAGAATTTGGCTTGTTGCACCATGAGCAGCAAAATCAGCTAATTTACTACACAGATCTGTTGGCTGCAGTAGTCTGTTGATAAACTCCCTTTATAGTACATGTACTGTAATTTCCTGACTATTGAGCACACCTGAATATAAGCCACGCCCACAAAAATGTACTTTGTACATTTATAGGCCGCACTTATCTATAAGCCGCAGGTGTTCACATGACACAAGATATTTACACAGAAAGATTTTTTAAACTTTTAATTACCGGTAAATACATACCGATAACATACACAAATATGTACAGTACTTTTGTTTCTCAACAGTGCCTGTAACACGGCTGGTTAAAAAAAAAGTACAAAAGCCTAACAGGAAGTCATCCATTGCTATCTTCATCTTCCTCCTGTGCACTACGCCCTTGAATTTGTGCTGCCTTCCCTCACACAGCTGCCTTTCAAAACCCCGTTGGTGATAGAGGATGTTTTTACACGGCTCTGCTGTCAGGATCCACTGGCAGACTGGAGCAAAAGTTGCTCTGTGCATGCAACCAGTTTTGTTCAACTTCTTGCTGCTAGTCGTCCAAGACTCCCACCGAGCTTGGAGCACCACAAATCACACTTATGGTACATCCAGACCGAACGCGATTTCAACTGCAAAAAAGCTCAACACGCACGCAAGTGGACGCACTTTGTGTCCAGACCAAAAAGCCAGAAGCGAAACTACCCAGAAAACTGCTGCGCAGGGTTGCCAGATAAAAATTAATTAATCATCTAGTACTGTTGCTTATTTTTTATTTTTTTTACCCAAACTGTCATATTTGCTGCGTGAGGGTCTGATAAGATTAATAATGTGTTGAGTTTAGTGAACATTTGCACTGAAAAGGGGTAAAAATAAAAAAATAAAATTCATGTTTATCTGGCAACCCTGCTGCTGCGGGGGTGTGGGGGAGGAGCTTACCGGTGTACCGAGTCGTCACTGCACTCCGCGAGGTGAGGAGCTCTTTATTTCTGTCTCTGTGGAGCAGACTTGACTGGTTGTGAAGGAATTGTCGCGAACACACAGCTACAATGAGTTTCTCTTCCATATTCCATGACTCCGCGGGTTTTTTCTGTGTTCCACAAACAATACGTCACATGCGCAATGGTTTCCGCGTCACTGGTTTCCGCGTCACATAGGGACTCTCCCCCTGACCCCCTCTCTTCTCCCCCGACTCTCCCTGATTGGTTGACACACCAACCAATCGGGTAGAGTTTGAGCGGCGTTTGAAAGTTGAACGGCGAAATCTTCAGCATGTTGGAGGCGTGCTTTGGAGGTGGACGCGGGTTCACGTGCACGGAAATCGCTCTCTAGCACGCTCAACACGCACGCGACGTGACGCAAGACGCCAGGAGGCTGCTGGAGGTGCGTCCACCATAGACTTTGCATGTAAACTGGACGTTCCTGCAGTAGAAAACGCATTCGGTCTGGATTCACCATTACATATTTTGAGTGGCTGCAAATTGTTGTGGGGCAAACAAAATGAAGTTTCTCCATCCCTGGGGACACAACAGGGAAGGGGGGAGGGCTCCCCCCACCCCACCCTTCCCCAATACATAGTTCCCATGTGACGTCACATCTGTGGAATTTCCTGCTTTACCCTCATACGTGGAGGCGGAGCTGCAGTTACAGGACAGTCTACTGGATGTGTATTTTTCACGTTGTTTTTTTTGTTAATTTCTAATTAATTGCAATGGTTACTTTGTGTTGGGTCAGTGGGTGTTCCAGTCGGGTAGACGTTTGGGCAACGCGCAGGTTTCACTTAATCCAAAAAAAAGTAAACGTGAAGGATTTATCTCATCGGAGAAGCTCACAGCAGCCCCATCGCTCTCTGACTGCTCGGATCTGCTCTGAAGACGTTGTGCTTTTGGCCGGTAAACAAAATATTCTACATAAATCATTTTGTGAAACAATGTCAGAACAATGTTAGAGTACAACTGTCTGTGTGTTGGAGCAGCACCGTCTTGCTGTGGTTAGCTTAGCATGTCGCTAACGCGACAACGGCCTCCTCATGCCTGGACAACGGGACCGTCGGGGAGACCGCCCCAGTGGGGGAAGGAGGACGGGAGCCAAGTCGTGCGTGCGACGCGTCGGTCCCATGGGACGTGCCCCCGCGGCCGCGACGGATCCACGCCGTCCGACCTACCTGAGCTCGCGACAGCCTCCTTGCGACAGACCCTCCGCATCCGCTCCGGATGCTAATGCGACATGCTAACTTCCAACACGGTAACACTCAAAGTGCTGGTCCTGGTCCGTGTTGAGCCTGGACTATTTTTGGGCTGTGTGTTATTTTAGTTAAACCTTTATTTAGCTGGTTAGATATGATTGAGACAGTTTACACATCTTTTTTGGATTTAAAGCTGTGAAGCTCCTCGGTGTGCGCTCCTCGTAGTAATTAAATAATTAATGATATCAGAGTAACTACTTGGTGACAAGTTGTCCGCTTCGTCTGCCATGATTTCTTTCTCCAACTCATTCAACTCTGACCACTGCCATTTTGCTCTTGTGCCTTGGTGAAGCTAGTAATGTATTTAGCTGTGGTAGCTCGAGTCTGTTTGTCCGCCATTTCTGCCTTTACGGGTGGCGAAAAATCCAGTATTGCGCAATACCGGGTTTTGCACCACCTGTAAAGGCGGAAATGGCGAGCAAGATGGTGAACAACCAGAGCAAATTATATCAATACTCTTGAGCAAGGCGAAAGAGCAAGGTATCTGCAAAAAATAGCAGTGGTTGGAGTTGACCCATATGAGTGGGAGAAAGAAAAGATGTCAGACGACGCGGACAAGTTACCACCGATCTCGTATTATGACATTGTTAATTGTTTAGTTAACACGAGGAGCACATACACAATGGCGGAGCTTCGTGGCCTAAAAGCGATGGACGCATATAATGAGTGCTTCAACGGATTTGTGAAGGACGTATGGACGCTTCTTGTTAATAACAAAGTTGTGGTGACTGGCAGAGTAAGTAATTACAATATTACGGTATACAGGTAGATGTCCCTCATAGACTGCAGATACAAGCTACATTAGTTTAGCCTAAACATGCGCTAGCTTAAACATAGCAGTAAACATCGCTAACCGTTGGAAACGTTAAACGGTCACATTACTACTATAATATTATTTATTTTACCTATGACTGGCTAAATCACGGGACCAGAACCAGAACTTTGTTCCCCTAACAGAGAAGCAGACTGACTAAACCCTGTAACGTGTGTATGTCAGCCACGGTGTGGAGACTAACTTGTAGCATAGCGTTGCTAAGCTAATGACAGCAACAGAGACGGTAGATTGTTAAAAAACTGTTCAAACACGCATTGTTTAGCAAAATTATTCGTATTGAAATTGGTTTACCGAACAAAAAGTGATCGGAGCATATTTTGGATGTCTTCGAGGGCAGATCCTTGCGGTTGATATTACGCAGCCAGACTTGTTGATGTTCTCTGGTCAGCTCATCTGTGTCTGGTCCTTTATTTGTCCTTATTTTCGGAATTAAGAAAAAATTATGCTTGACGCTTCCCCGGTTGGAACAACCACTAACCCAACACGAGGTAACCATTGCAAATGATTAGAAATAACAAATAAAAATAAAAAACGCGAAAAATACTCTGCCAATAGACAACGCTGTTACTGCTGCTCTGGTAGCTTTGTTCCGCCTTTACGCATGGAGGACTACCCGGAAATGCCCCTGATGTTATGTCACATGGGAACTATGTATTGGGGAAGGTTGAAGTTTCGTTGGTCCCCTCCCCCACTGTGACCTGTTCAGTAATTTCATTGATCAGATATTTTTAACCGTTATTTTGTACAGGTAGTGTCATTGAGTCAAGGACCCACCCCCCAAGAGAGACGTGTGTTGGGCAGCTATGTGAGCCCTCGGGTGAGACGAGGCTAAATATTTTGGCGGCATGAAGCTCGTTAGCCTGTCAAAAAAACACACACAAAAACACAAATTAGCCGCAGCTTTGTGTGTTCAAAGCGTGTTGAAAAAGTAGCGGCTTATAGTCTGGAAATTACAGTATTCTAAATTTCATAAATTTCATAAATTTCGAAATTTGTTCGTGCTGCTGTTTAAAATGATGTTTTTCTACTACATTAGAGCTTAGTGTTTTATGTTTTTCTTAGTTAATCCTAGATGTTATTACTGTTTTTCTCTTGCATTTGTTGTTGGATGTAACTGGGACCCTGTGTACATAATCTCATTTTCATCACATGTACCACATGCGGTGCAAATGACAATAAAGACTCTCTGACTCTGACTCTGATAAATGTACACAACCACAATTTCTCATTCTTTTATTTTATACTTCTAGGTACTGCTCCAAAAGAGCGGCCTGACATGACTCCATCTCACACTACTGAAAGCAGAAACAGTTTCACTAATTATGTTTAAAAGTCACAGTCAGTGGTTAACGGTTGTTTCCATGTGTCTGTACACTCACCCCTCTCCAGCCGGGCTACCTCCTGCTCATATTAGCACCAAATGTATTAAATCAGTAGAAGGCGAAGCAAAGACAGAAACTGGAGAGGAAGAAAAAAGCACAGAGGAGAATGTTTGGCCTGAACCTCCGAAGCGTTTCTCTCCAACTGTTCGTGTTGCTTCGGTGCTTCCCGATGACGTGACTTGTCCCGACGGATGTAAACGCCTCAACGCCAGCCAGGATGTTGATCCACTCATAGTCAGCAAACTGAGGTGAAAATGATTCACACTTATAAGATTTACTTTTACTCAACTGGGATCTCTTTAATATTATTTTTTTGTTTTATTTTAAAGGGATAGTTTCATCAGCGTTGCAGATGGCTGTGACACTCTTGCTAGAATTATCACACTGGTGGAGAAAATGGTGCAGAATGAGGTAAAACCAGGGCTTGGTTTGTTATCCGTTTAAATAATGTGCTGGTTTCAGGATTTTCTACTTACAGTTTTGGTTTTGCTGAGATACTAACGAGCTATCGGCTACTTTTCAGGTCCGCAGTGGCTTGACGCTTGTTTGTGATGTCACTATGGCGATGACGTGCGTTGTCCAACATGTTACACCTGATCTCAACAACCGGTAAAAGCTTCGTCTAACAGATTGTAATGTATGTTTTTGTATAGGCTAGGCTTAAAACCATACGGGTTATTTGTTCTGTAATGTTCTTTTAAAGTAGATATCTATGATAGATTTCATCTACCGGTATCTAACTTTTTATCCACTGTCAGATGGATTAAGGGGAAGATCATCTTTGCAACTTGTCTTACCTGCCAAAGGTTAAAATAAGACACAGCATGTCAGGATTTCAGCTCCCTGCCTCCTCTGCTCTTTACCATCTGCAAGCGCTCTTGGCCACGCCCACTTCTCCACTCTGTGCAGAGAACAGCTGATCAGCTGCAGCAGGATGTTTATCTTGCAGTGTGGGCTGCACAAAGGTGCAGCAGGTGCTAAATATATATATATTTTTTCCCATTTATAGATGGCCTCCCTTCACACCTTTTAGCCATCCTCTCACTCCAATATATATATATTTTTTTTAAGAGAGAAAGAAAGAAAAGAGAAAGTAAGACAACAAATCAACAATTATCAACCAAAAGAGCACAAGGCAAACACACCCAACCTCCGTCCACAATCCTGCAAAGCACATGACAGAACACAACAATGGAACATACATGCATAAAGACTAATAATATTCATGAGCTTGCAGTAGAATTCTATAAATACACATACCCATATCTACAAATATATATATACAGTAGTATACATACATATACTTTTATATTCATTTATATATATACCCATCTACATATCTACAAATATATATATACAGTAGTATACATACATATACTTTTATATTCATTTATATACCCATCTACATATCTGCATATATCTATATATACATCCCTGCATCCATTTGTGTGTGGTTGTGAGCATGCATAAGTGTATAAGGTTCCTCCAATAGAACATTTAGTAGCGACTGTGAAGCATCAGAGATCCGTCCCCCCAAAGCCCGAGGCAGACGAAGGAGCGATCAAAGCCCAAGACCCCAGGAAGGACCCAGAGTCGTGCTAAATAATTTTAAATAATTCATTTTAAATAAAAAATCCATGCTGATTGTGCAGCTCATCCATCAATCAGCCAGTTGTGTGTCATGTCCAATCTTATTTTGAAAAACTGCGATAGAGCATAAACGAACCGCAACGTAGCAAGGGACTACTGTACTGTATTTTTAGACACGTTGCTAATCTGCTTTCATCTGTCTTGATGCAGGATTCTGATCGTGTACGTCGGTAATGGAACCGTCCCAGATCACATTGCCAGAGATGGGTAATTATTGGTTATGTAATCAGTATTTCTTTTAATAAAGTTTAATAGCACAATTTGACGCAAACAAAATAAAATGATTTTATTTTATTGTTTTGTCTTTAGGAAAACACTTGTGGTGCAGATCAGCAGTGAAAACAAAGAGGAACAAAAGAGCAAATATTATATTCCAGTGTGTCTGAAGAAGGTACTGTGTGTTATACTAAGAGCACAACTGATGAGCACAATCGTGAGAATGTGAAATAAAAAGAAATGTCCACGCTACATGTATAGTCTGGAAACTAAGTGTGTATTATGTGTTTTTCTGCAGGGTTGCAGTGACACCTCAGGGTTCATGCATGCTGTTTTTAGCCTCCTCTTACCTCTGGGGTATGAGTACAACCCCAGCCTTGTCCTTCTGGTCCGGATGCCAGATAGTGAAGTGTGTGATGGCATGTGGCAGCACCTAACTGGTTTTCTGCAGAGCTTCGCTAAAGGTCACACTTTGGTGCTGCTGCAGGTGGGAAGGCCAGGGCGAGTTTCACTTAGAAGACACTAGTTGTGCTTTCAGTATACCACAGCTGAACAATCTTTATTTTTATTTTATAGGAGAACGAGAAGGCGTGTGTGAGCCCTACAGCTTCCATCCTCCTCGGGGACCCCGCACCCCCTCTAGAAAACCTCCAGGCCCCAAACAAAGATGATCTAAATGTTATGGAGACACTAATGCCTCTTATCAACAGGTCTGGTTCCTGTAAGGTCCCATTGTGGCTAGTTTGGGCCAGTTCCTATGGGACCGGTTTATTTCTGTATCCATGCGCGCATTAGGACCCCTTTGGTGGGCGTGAAGTTCTCCTGCAGTGGGCGGGTAGTTCTCCTGCAGTGGGTGGATCATTAATATCAACGCTTCTAACCAGCTGGTGGCGCTAGTGATACATTAAGCTCTTTACGAACCACCACTAACAATAGAAGAAGAAGAGCTGGGGAAAACAACACACAACAAAATGGATGACCTCGTTGCTTTTTTCAACGTTCTGCTTTGCCTGTTGCTTTTTCAAAGAGTAGAAGAACTGAGCAGAGTTGGGAGGGAAGCGATTTTCAATCACAGAAGACACGTTATTTTCAGGCGTCGAAGAGAACTTCTGTTCAGACGTTTAACAGCAATCCGAACCATGGAAAGGCTGCGTTTATCCACACAAAACACTGAACAGTCTGGAGCAAAGTAGAGTTTTTGAACGTTTAAATGAAGTTTCCATAGCATAGCATAGTTCATTACTTATTAATAAACTACATTACATTGGACTCTGGAAAAACCTTTTAGTGTTTATGCTTAAAGGTGGAGTCTGCAGTTTCTGTAGAACATCAGCACTTAGAAAAAATTTCAACAAGCAAAGCATTCTGATCCCTCCCCCTCAGAGCCATATATGGCACTGCCCCCTTGTGGTCTGTTAAAATTCAAATTCAAGCTCTGTTTTTATTGGCTGATTCGAATTCAAGCTCGGTTTTTATTGGCTGGTTACAAACTTTGTTTTTATTGGCTGGAAAATGGCGGGTCACTTTTTCTTTTTAGAAATGCTTATTTACCACCTGGAGAAGCAAGGGGACAATATTTTTTTTTAGTTTTTTTCAGAGATTACCTCTCTAACATCAATCTAGTGACAGAGTGAAGAAATATGTTAAAAATATATTGTTAGAAAAGTTACATATAGCAGCTTTAACCTTGCAGCTTATTAAATTAAGCTATCGCACATTATCTCAACAATTGAAGTGATGTTTAGCAAGAGGAAGCTAGGCTTTTTTAACTTCGATTTGATCCTCTATCCATTAAAAAACTACATGATTTGAAAAACATGGCTATAGTGTTTTAAATTTAAATCCTGCTGTGCTCCATTTTACCAGTCAAACTCACGGAGATATTTTTTGACCTTGGGTAAACATGCTGCAGAAGCTGCTGGATCCACAGGATGGACATCAGGCCACAGGTGTTTGAGATGCTATGATGGAGAAACTCCTGAATGAGGATGATTATAAACAGATTACACAAATCCTACACCTTTATAACTGTACTGCTATGTAGATTGATTTACAAAACATGGAAATAATGTATTATGGCTACAATTTCCAGTACTCATTACAGAAAAAACAAAACAATAGAAAAGCTACTCCTTATTTGTAACTGTCACTAATCATCTGAGGACCTTTGTCAATTTAATGAAAAATAGTGTGTGTGTGTGATTCAAGTTATAAAGCTGTGCTTTGCCGTGAGCTTGGGTTATGGAGATTGACACATGCCGAACAATCTCCATTTTGCAAGCTTACAGAACGCCACAGCTTTATAACTTTATTCACACACTCCATTTTTCATTAAATTGACATTGCTCCTCAGATGATTAGCGAAATGTCTTCACTTCAAATGAAAGTCTTTTTTTTTTTTTATCCATTTTGGTTTGGATTTGACATGTAAAGGATAACATAGAATCTTCACCAGTGTCGTTATAGGTTAAAAAAAAACAAAGTTACTTTGCTTATCCTACACTATTGACTTACAACAAAAATGCTGTAAGCGCTTCACTTTTGAAGATAAGATGGAAGCACAACTTACAATTGTGTTTTTATTAGAAATTAAGGCATACAAAACAAGAAAAAACTTTTTTAAGGTTTAGAAATATACATCTCTCGTAACTTATCGGTTTGCCATGGAACGGGCAACCGTTTCCAGCACCCCAAGGAGCGCTTGATTGAAAGCAGCCCTCTGGTCAGCCTCCTGCCTTCGTTGTGCTGCTTCCTCTCTTCTTAAAGCCATTTCCTCCCTCAGAATGGCTTGCTCCTGCTCCCTCGCTGCGTCAGCTTGACGTTGACTCTCCGCAGCAGCGGCCTCACGTGCTTTTTGGGCTTCCTCGATGGTTAACCGGAAGTGTTCCTCTCGCTGTGCCCGGTTCTTCTCCTCCTGTTCAGTCTGAGCTGTAATAAAGCTTTCAGCTACAGTTGTCGCTTTGCGCTTTCTATGACCTAGATAGAACAAACAAGAAAATGGCTGTTAGACAATGAAGTACAGAATGATACAGTTTTTAAATACGTTATTGAAGTTTTAGTTCCTGCTAATTTTGAAAAAAGATCGTAACATCAGGAATATGATTCTCTTCATAAAGCAATCTTGCACCTTTATGGTGGTAAGCAAGTGGGTATAAACAAATGACATGTATTCTTTTTCAAGAGTTTGTGTGAATTTAGAAAAAGAACAAGGCCATCATAAAACAACAAAAAAAACACACTGAATAATATGAATTATAAACTTGATGAATGAAAGTTAAAGTAATAAATGAATAATACATTTTAGCATTAACACAATTGAATAATTGATAATGTAGTTTTACTACATGTACGTTGTTTTACAAGAAAATAGTAAACACAACACAAAATTACTATCAACGTGATGTTAGACACGTTTGGTGCTGCTTCATACCTAGTAAGGGGTGTTGGGTGGGGCCTTTCTGCTGCGTGTTGACCGGCGGAGTGGATGTAGAATTCCTTGAAGCTGTACTTGGAGATTCAGTGGTCGGGGAAGGGTTTGAAGTGGGAAGGCTTGGAGAGTCAGAAACAGAATCTGAAGAGCCTTCTTCTTCTTCATGGACACTGTCTGCATCAAAAAAAGAGTGCAAAAACAGAAACAAAGTACAGTTAACATTGATGCCAAGTAATGACGACGTAACAGTGTGAGCCTCATTTGTTAAGATAGTGTATATACAGAATTTCTTGAATTAATTCTAATAGCTATTAATATAAATTTAATGCCATTACAATGTTTTTAATACTACTACAACACTGAGCTGGAACCATTGTATTTCAGTTCAGAGCAACTAATAGTAAAGTGATAAATTACTGTAATTTTCTTCCTAAAGTTTGGTAGTAAATGTAGTTTTATAACTATTTTTGTATGCTGGATACATCAAGTTGCTTCTTGCCTCAATAAAAAGCACTGACCTACTTGTTATTTAAATCTAACCCACGGCAAATAGTTATTTAACTTTTCACACACACAACATAACTCTAATGGCAAACAAAAAACTTGAAACTTGAAACCAGAATAGTTTAAAATAATTCATCATTGAACACATGCAAAATTCAAATAGAGGGGGGAAAATAATAACAGCTGTACTGTATATTTCTGCCTGTAAGTCTCTGTTTTTAACAAAATTTACATGCCCTGGGACTTATAGGCCAAAGTGACATATTTATCGAATTTTTCCCATATTTATAAACCATTTTTGGACAGATATAACCGTTTCCATTTAGACTAAACCAAAAACAGCTGCACCACCCCGGTGAATTTGACCATTAAAGTGCATTTATTAAGCAAATGATAGACTGACACGCAACTCTGCTATAATTTACAGCTAAGAAACAATTCTTTAGGAGCTTTTTTGTTGTTAAATTTAAGATAAACGAGCGCATGCCTTCTTCCTTGTTGTTGTCGTCCCGCACGCGCGTGCAACAGCACCAAGCGCCAAACTATCTTTACAGCAGATTATTAAATCACGTTTTTAGTAAGAAAACGTTAGACTGAGACACACCTATGCTATAATTGACAGCTAAATAATTGTTTATGTATTTTTCTTCAGAGAAAGGGGCCGCTCCGAGTCCTCCCTCCATCTTTTTTTTTTTTTCAGAAAAGCCTCTCGGCTGTTGCTGAAGTCTCCGGTGGTTTTTCAGTCCAAAAACGCTCAGAGAGTTGCATGACTCACTGGAAATATGTTTAAAGTTATAAAACACTCACCATCTACTATAGACTCCAGAAGAGAAGTGCTCCTCCGACTTGTTGTTCTCGATTTTTGGCAGCATGGCAGCTTGCATTTCCTGGAAGACTTCTTCTTCTTCTTCTTCTTCTTGGCGGATTGCAAACAACGTTCAGGTGCATACCGCCACCTACTGGAGAAGACTGAATCTCCGCCCTCCGACCTAGGACTACGCCCCCTGACCAATCAGTGACCACACTGTGCTGATGTCATAACTGGACCCATGAGAACTGGTACTTTGTACCTAGTTGAGGCAGGCACCAAAATAGGACCGGTTTCTCGTGAACAGGACCCTGTGGGTACACTCCATAACTAGTTGTTAACTAGTTACGAACGAGCCCGAACGAGCGCCAACAGGACCTGTTGATAAGAGGCATTATAGGCACATTTCTATCTTGTCAAAGTGCTTTAAACTACAATCTGTGCCCTCATTTACCCATTCATACAGCACTCTACTACAAATATAGTCAAATATCAATGAAATATAGTTCTTATTGGGAAGACATCAGATAGATTGAATCAATACCTGATGGGTAAAACTATATATTTTTTACTTAAGTACACAAGTTTCTTTAACTAAAAGAAAGTACTGTATTTAAATGTTCACAGACATGCAGGTTTAAATTGAATGCATTTCAGGTGCAACCTTGTTTATTGAAACCATTTTCCTGAGAATCTATTTCCAAGGTCTTGTGGTTTAAAAAACAGTTTCTCTTTCCCACAGCTCAGAGACAAAACACTAACCAACAGTGACAGCCCAGTGTGGTACTGCATGATACCAGTAATCAGGGCTTCACAATATGCCGCTAATTTATTGTTGCGCAGTATCAGTGAGCGCAACATCTATATTGTAAAAGATTGCTTGAACTGCAGTAAATCTTTCATCCACTGAAGAATGATTTCTTTAAAATGCACATCCCTTGTCTGTAGCATTGATAAAACACCAAAAATGCCAATTCACATAACAGCCGAGAATTTCAGGGAGGAAAAAAACAATGATGGGGTTTTGCACGTGAAGTTAAGAGACAATTAGCATTCACTAATAGACTTCGTCAGCAAACAAACATCTAAATTACGTTTACAACTCCTAGAAAGCGCAATGCTGTCAGTGGACGTGAAGGATGCCAGCTGTCACATCTTAGCATCAACTAAAGCTAAAATCAAACAGATCCAATTACAGAGACCACACACCATAATGACTAAACTAAATGTAAACTAGATGTTGAGAGAATGAAATGGGCTGTAGCTCTAAATGACGGCAATAGACTCATTTAAGATCCAATTTCAGCTGAACCAGTTCTAATCATCTGGCCGCTGCTATTATGCAGAACAGCCTCAGCTGTGAAATCAACAACAGGAACGTGCGCGGCGTTAAAAGTCCCGACAGCATCCAACGCATTTTCTACGGGTTGAAAACGGACTCTGGAAGGGTTTTTAGTGAAGAAACCGGAAGAGGCAGCCTTTGAGCAGGTCACATCTAAAATGCACACCAGCCAATCACATGCGTCGGTCTTCCCTCCTGCCACAACTCACACCACCGGGTTGCTCAATGAAGCCGGGCAACGAGCAATGTGCACAAGTCAGGCTAATGTTAAGCAAAAACACAAACAAGTGAGGCAACTGAGCAGATTGTCTGCTTTTGCTTTTCCGTCTTTCACCTTTGCTCTGGTTTCATCACAGGAGCTTTGTCCCCTGGCAAACGCACGGCGCGGTCACGTGCTGACCTCCCAGGCACGCAAATCCAAGCTTTTTAGGCACATCTTCGAGGCACACCAAGAACTCCGAAATAGAAAGCTGTTAAAATACTTACACACACAGTACTCAGCTATAAATAGGTTAGGGGTGTGTGTGTGCGAGTGTGCATGTGCATGGGGAGATGACGGCAGACAGAGCCCTCGCTCCGTAGCCAGGTTCATCCATCACTGTCAGAACAACCAGGTGGGCAGAAACACAAAGGCGCAAAACCAAAAGCTCTCTCTGCATCACCACGTCTCTACTCACAGTGTCACTTTTACTGCTGACGCAAAGAAAGCAGGCGGCGTTACCAGAATGTACGGAGTACGGAGACTGTTGACGTGTGTAACTGTACTCAGCTGCAGCAAAGTGCTTGTGCACGCATACAGGTACGGCCACGCGACTCCAACGCCCGCAGTAACAGCTCTGCAACACGCCGAGCCATCTTGTGCACCTGCAGGTATGAAGCAGCTGGTCAGAAAGCGCACAGCTAAAGGGCACGTCAGTCAGACTCAGAAACACAAGGCCCATGACGTTTGAAGCACTTCTTCCACTCAGATGGACATGACTGGGATGAGTGGGATGGCTCCGGTGGCTATTTTAGAAGAACACGGGCAGCTCCAGCTAAAGGTTTTCGTCAGGTCGACGTAAAGGCTGAGTTCAGAAAGGTTAGAAATAAAAGCAGACATCTTCAGTCAAAGCAGTAGTCTGTTAGAATTTTTTTATCTATTTTTTTTAGCATTTAATTACAAATATTCACAGTTTTGACCATGTTTAGTCTTCAAATATAGCAAAATGTCTTCTTTAGAATTTAAAGGGGACCACAGATCCAAAATTCACTTTTTAATGGGTTTTTACTCAACTATGGTTATGTACTTCTTAAAAAAACAGTCCTAGGGCCAAAAAAATGCACCCAGTGGTATATTTACTCTAAGTATATTTATTTTTCAGTGATATAAATGTCTCGTTTTCAAATCCTGCAGCTTGTGACGTCACAAGCTGCAGGACAACCCCCCCCCACCTTGAGTCCAGCCCCTCACCTAGCAACCCCTGGTGAGGCTCCACCCACTTCAGTATAAAAGACGTCACGGTTGTTTTTCCTGAGTTCATCTCAGCACAATGGCTACTAGAGTTCGATGTTTCGTTGTTGTTAAAATGCAGTACCGCTAATAACTAATTATCTATCAACGAAAAAACTTATTTACGGGCTCTTAAATCAACCGGACGACTGCTCACGGACCATATCCGGTCCGCGCCGGATGTGGTCCGTGAAAAAAGCGGTCCCCGCTAGAGAGAGCGTGTATAGCAGTTAGCAGCCAGTGTGTTACTCTGCAGCCTTATTGCTTGTTTTCGAAGAGTCAAACGAAGAGTTTTTAACATGGAGGGTGAACTTATGGATGTTTCTCAGCGGCCTACGCGACGCGTCAGCGCCTCATTTGCCCTGCCCAAAATGGCGTCTGCCTCTGGGTCTGACTCAGGGTCCCCTTTGGAGGGCGGAGTTAATGTCAACAGATTTTTGAAGGGCGTGGCCTTATCATAAACAGCCTGTTCAGATCGGAAGTGAGAAAAGGCACAACTAGAAAGGGGATATTTTTTATCTAAGAATTATTTTGTGCATTAAATTGAATGAACATGGTCTGAATAGCCCACAGACATAACATAAAAATTTATAAAACCAATATTTGGTCTCCTTTAAAAGTTTTCTCCATATTTTTTTTAATTCACATTTAACATTTTAGTCCAAACAGATATGTATAAAATTTTATCAATTGGATAGAGGTTAAGAGATGGGAGAGTATTTGGCGTACAGTAGTCCCTCATTTATCACGGGGATTTGGGACCACGCCCACCCGCGATAAGTGAAAAACCGTGAAGTAGGGGTACAGTAGTTCAGGTTCAAGTAAACTTTATTATCATTACCATCTCATGTGGTACATGAGATGGAACAAAATTATGTACACTAATAGTGGTAGTAGTAAGTAGTAGGGGTTGAACGAGTACATCATTTTTTTAACTCAACATTAACATAATAAAGCTCGAGTAGAACTCGAGTAGTTGATGATGTCATAGGATCTTAAGATGCAAAAAATAAATAAATAAAAACGCAAAACAAAACGTCATTTATTATTTACAAACAAAAAAGACCAACAAAACATTGGGATATGCTCCTATCATTTATCATACTGCAAATAAGTCACAGGAAAAACTAAACTATTAGTTATTATTATTAAGATGCAAAAGTGAAAGTAACGTACAGCACGTCAAAAACGAAACGTAAAAACAGTGGGGTGGTCGACCACCCTGCACCACCGCCAGCGGTGGTACACATTAGGTTTAGTTTTAAATATTAATATGTTTGTAGGTTTTTCATAGGTTTAGAGATTCATATTTTTTGCTTTTTGTTTGTGAAGCTGGTTCTGGTTCGGTTGATTGGACCCGGTTTTAAACCATATTCTGTGACCTGCAACAGTGCATGCAACACCGCCCCCTGGTGTAACACCAGTTCGCAATGCGCTCCAAACAGGAAGTGGATTAATTTTCTGTTCTGTAACTGTGACGTGATGACGTCACTACGAATACTCGATGTGAAATGAAAAAACTTGATAGATGTCATAGGAATCGATGTGTCGATTACTCGAGTACTGTAGTCTGTTAAAGCCCTAGTAAGTAGCAGTTAGTTTATTTTAGTATTTATATACAGGTATATATTAAAGCATTTTAAACCCTTCCCATACTCTTGCAATGTCTCTAACAATTTTCTAAACTCCAAACACTCTTAAAAAAGCACAGCATGTCAGGATTTCTCTCTCTGCCATCTGCCAGCAGCTCTTAGCCACGCCCACTTCTCCGCTGCAGAGCGGAGATCACGACACGCTGCAGGAGGAAGCTTCTTCTGCAGCTCTGGTGCTAAATAATTTAAAATAAATAATTTTAAATGAAACTTCCATGCCGATCGTGCAGCTCATCCATCAATCAGTCAGTTGTGTATCATGTCCAGTCTTGTTTTGAAAAACCGCAAAAGGGCGGGTCCGCAAAAAACGTACCGCGAAGTAGCGAGAGACTACTGTACTAACTTAGAAGTGTTTTGAAATTATTCAGACACAACGATGACATTTGGTTAGCTCCAGTTGATTTTTTTTTTACAACTTTGCTTAATGACGTATATAAAAACAATGATAAAGATGAAAAAAAACAATCTTCAACACACAAACTTTACACTGCTGACTAAAAACTTCTGGTATTCAAGAATTAACCCTCCTGCTGCCCTCGGGTCAAAATCAACACCCATTTTTAAAACCGAGAAAGCCGTAAATGTTGAATTGTGATAAACTGATCTGCTTTTATTAGAAGAAAAAAAATGAATACATGTTGTCCTTGACTTACGACGGTCTGAGCTACGATGTTTCGTGGTTACGACACGCATCTCCCATTAAAAAAAATAAATTATGAAAATTTTATTTTGAAAAGCAGAGTTACGCAGTTTCCGGTTTTACGTTCTTAACGTAGCGGCAGAGAAATACTGCCCTGTACTCTCTAAAAAAGCTAAGTCTGGTCCTTTGGACATTCAAAAAACAAAACAAAACTTGTTGGAGCAAGCTGGACAGTCAGCAGCTGTGGAAAAGTACCGGTAGCTGTTTCATGGACGGCGGTTTTACGACGTAAACGAATGGAGAATATGGAGGAGGGATGGCGAAACGGAGGAATCGGCTTCACCAGCATACCGGTAGGAAATTAATTCTTTTTTCACTTCATTATGGCTCCCAAATGTATGTGGGTTTTGATAATTATGTAGGGTGCTGTGTTAGTATAGGCTAAGTGCTTGGTAAAATACAGTACCGGTACTGCACGTACAGTATATGGTGCAGTTTGGACGTATGTTCCGACTCACGTCGAAATTCGCTTTACGACGCGGCGCAGGAACGGATCTCCATCGTAAGTCGAAGACTACCTGTATTTGTTTACACTTAATCACATTCTGTCTCCAAACACAACAAGCAGTGATCCTCGTGGTTCTTGCCGGCTCTCAGATCTGATGGGTGACGAGGTGAGGGCATCAGGATGTGTATGAGAAGGTATTTACGCTAAAGTTAGGCTGATCCGTCAGCTGATCTGTGCTTCCATTACTGGAAACGGTGAGAACGACACACTGGATGATCCAGAAGAACACGCAAAGATACCAGAGGAGTCAGACGGGTCTGGATCAAAGGCCTGTTTTAGACTGAGGCTGGGGTTACTCAGTGCACCTCGACTCCTGCGCTGTCTGTTTGACATCGGCTCACAGATATTAATTTGATTGCTAGCACATGGCTGATGAGCACAGCAGTCCAGACGCAGCTTTTTAAAGCTTATCCTGCATCACTGCAGTTAGATGTGTTACGTCACGTAGAATACACACACGCTCCATTCTTTTCTTGCATAACTTAAAACGTTATCACTGAAGATGAGACCAGAGCGGCTCATTTCTGTTGATGATGGTTTGATGCTGCATTCAATGACATCCTGGAACAAAATGCTGTGTTCAGTGTGCATTATGGAACAAACTGCATTTAGCTCAAATAAAATATAATGTGATTGTTCGAACGTGATTTGTTGTTATGGATCCTTATGTTTTATTTTTGTAACAATACATGAAGGGGAATAATTCAGGAAATATATAAAATGCATATATTGTATTGATCCGAATTTTTTTAAATAAAGATGTTTTGAGTGGATGCAACTGTTTTTCTTTATTTAAAATACCTGTTTGCACATGTAATAAAGTGAATTTTAAACAAAGCTCATAATATGCACAGATACAAATGAAATAATGACAAGCAGCACGGTGGTGCAGTAGTTAGAGTTGTCGCCTCTCAGTGAGAAGGTCGCCGGATCAAAGCCCGGCCGGGGGCCATTCTGGGTGGAGTTTGCATGTTTTCTCCGTGCATGCGTGTTTTTTTCTCCAGGTACTCCGGTTTCCTTCCACAGACCAAAAACATGCATGTTAGACTGACTGGTAACTAGGGCTGAACAATTAATTGCATTTGCAATAATATCGCAATATGATAAAAATGAGATTTTCTAATTGCGAAGGCTGGAATTTGACTGGTCACGTGACAAAAATCTTTATCAACACTTAAAAAAAACACCACAAAGACATTTACGATGGTTGCATGTTTAGAATGACAACAACCAGTGATTCAACTTCAAGTAAGCAAAGTATCAGCCGACAGGGATCACTGACCGAACTGTTTGAACTTCAAACAGTAATTTTTTATATCTAATTTTTTATATTTATTTATTAACTGTCATGTGAAGTTCAGACAGTAGTTAGGAAGTTCACTTAACATGTTTACTATTATGTTTATGAAACAAGAAAAAATAGAAATGGTGAAAAGAAAAGGCATAGATTTGTTTGCTTTATTGTAATCTCTGCTTTAAATAAATCTGACATTGTTTATTATAAAACAGATTGATTTATTGCTTCTGTTTGTTGAAAAATACTTGAGAAGATATTTAAAAAATAATCGCGTTTTAAATCGCAATTGCAATTTATAGAAAAAAAATTGCAATTACAGGTAGATTATTTTCCAAAATCGTTCAGCCCTACTGGTAACTCTAAATTGTCTCTAGGTGTGAGTGAGAGAGTGAATGGTTGTTTGTCTCTATGTGTCCCTGTGATGGACTGGAGACCTGTCCAGGGTGTCCCTCCCCTCTCACATAAAGGAAGAAGCAGGTATGGACGGATGGACGGATGGATGGATGGACGGATGGATGGATGGATGGATGGGTTGCTTGACAGACCTACTGAGATGTCGAGCATCTGGATGGCATTTTGATTATTTTCATGTGTAGTTTG
>JBBPBX010007572.1:0-15615 GCA_038048925.1 Garcialebias charrua | reverse complement strand
CTTACAATGTGCAGAGAAAGGAAATGAGTGCATTAGCATAAGAATTATTACGCTGCTGCTTCGTCACTGAAGGCCCAGCGAGGACCTGCAGAAGTCCAGACATCAGTGGTCTAGGCCGCTTAACCAAATGTGAGCAGATAACCACGGCTTAGTGGCTTAACAAACACAGAATTAGTCCAGCACGACTGGTCGTGATGCCTTCAGGCTCCAGTCAAACACCCCGCCACGTTTCAAGCCAACATCAGAAACGTCACTGAGCATTTCAAAAAGCCTCGGAGCGTTTAAATGAGGCGCAGACGCCTCCTGCTATCAAAAACATAACTTTTCAGACGCTTCTTTTAGAACACTGAAACTGATTTCATAATTTAGTTTTCTAGTTGGACTGAATGAGAATTTTAACCTCTCCTTTTTATATTTACCAGGCTTTAAAAAAAAAAAAACAGCACATCCTTCAGTATTAGGGAACTGCAATTTACAATGTAATAAAAAATAAATTGCAATTGTACTTTTGAAAGAGTTTGGAAGTTATCATGTTAAAGCAGAAAACACAGAAAGTTTCATTTATTTAATTTCTTAAAGAGAACATTTTTCTACAGAATTAATTATTCATACGAGCACCTGGGTGGAAATTTGGGTAATAAACGCTCAGATGTGCCGCTCTATCAATTTATTTAGTTTTTTTTGGTGCAAATCAGCACCAAACTTTTTTCACCATTTTCTGTCCGGTTTTTGTTTTTAAATATCGTATTGTTCCCACAAATTTTTATGATTTACATAAACTACCGAGAAACAAAGTCCAGCTGTTGAAGTTAAAAGGATGACTGAATTTATACAAATAAATACAAAAATGAACTCAGAAAGAAGGGTGCACAAAAGCAACACGAAGACAATGAAAAGAGAAAGAATAAAACAGGATGTGAAGAAACTGCGATAAGACAATAAAGAGGTATATCATAATGAAAAGAAGGAGAGAATGTGATGCAGCAGAAAGCAAAAAAGGAAGAAGAACGAAGGGATGAAGCAACAACAGGTGGAGAAAAGAAAAGACTAAAAGAAACGGGAAGAAAAAAGAGGAAAAGGAGAGAAACATAAGAATCACTGTGTGAAAGTTTAATTATTAACTATATTTATGTGCATGTGCGTGTGTGTGCATGTGTGTGTGTGGTCTTGCAGCTGGACAGTGCACGTGACGCTCGGCCCCATGCAGCAGCAGCAGCTCCATATTAGGCAGAGAAGACAGAGAGGAACAAAGACTTGGACTTCGTACAGCGACCTTTGACCTCCTGGTTTATCTCTAAATACAGAAAGTGAACCTGCTTCTAAGAGGCGGACAAAACAAGTGCATTGTGTGTGTGTGTGTGTGCGTGGGGTGGAAGCATGTGTGTGTGTCACTGCAGCTGTGCCAGAACCAGAACATGTATATGTGTGTGTGTGTGTGTGTGTGTTCATCATCAGACACGAAGCCTCATGGGCTTTGAACTTCCCAGCTGTCCCATCAAAAGATCTGCTTCCTCTCAACATCTTCTCACACACATTACACACACGCAGACACGCCGTTTGATTTTACCGTTCTGTTCTGCCGGGTCTGCAGAACCCACAGAAGCACACACACACCGCATGTACACAAACACGCTGACGTAAAGTTGAGTTCCCTTTCATTTGACCATTACGACTCAGTCTGGACACACACACACACTTTTCATCTTCTGCATTTGCAAAATGACATAATTTACACTCTGAACAAGTGCATGCAGAGCTAGAGTCTGTAAGACCGATGAAGATGATGTTCGGCGTTTGTCTCTTTCCCGTCCTCTCTGACCCCAGGAGGTTGAGGCAGATGGCCGCCCATCCTGAGCCTGCTACTGCTAGAGGTTTCTTCCAGAGTCATTCTTTTCCACTGTCGCCTGTGTGCTGCTCACGATAGGAAATTGTAAATGGTAACTGGAGCTTACTTATATAGCGCTTTCTGTCAGAGACCTCAAGGGAACCCCCTACTGTTAAGGTGTTATTTGTCAATTTACATGTATGTGTTACCTCAGCTTGCAATTTACATAGGTTGGTGCGTGACTCCTAAGACTGTCATAACTCCACGCGCACACAGTCTGTGCATTGAATTGATAAAGCCCTCTGGATAGAGGTCGAAACGTCTTCTGTAACAAATAAAGTCCAGTTGATCTTGTATTGAACGCCTTTTTTGATGTTTATCATGTCCTGGACGACTGAGAATCTTCACCAGCATATATAGCGCTTTACAGCCCCCTTTGAGGGGCCCCAAAGCGCTTCACAGCACCAGCCATCCACCCATTCATACACACATTCATACACCGGTAGCGGTAGACTGCCATGCAAGGCGCTTTCCAGTCCTACCGGGAGCAACTCGGGGTTAAGTGTCTTGCCCAGGGACACAACGAGGTATGCCGTGACCGGGGATCGAACCCGAGACCTTCTGGTCCTGAGCCGGCTGCCCTGCCTCTACACCATCTCGACCCCTGTGACAGTGCTGACAGTAGCCGTGTTTCCATCAAGGTTTCTAGCTGCGCATTTTGAAGTATCGCAGCAGAAAAGCTTAATGGAAACGGCAAAATCCGAATTTACTTCCTCAAATTCGCCAAAAAGTTTATACGCTCGCTTGAGGTGGTTTTTGGGATCTTCGAAAATGAGCAGATGCGCAAAACGACAGATGGAAACAGATTTTCCGACTCAGTTCTGCCGTAGCGAACATTCACGTCACGTGACGTTCAGCTGTTTCCGCTCCGGACAACATGTAACATCGCTAAAACTAGTTGGCATGACAGAATAAATACAACTTGCCCGATAGCAACACGTACCTGAAATATTCTCTCCATTTTGACGAGATGTGTGGCCGGGTTCTGTTTTCAACCGCTACTTCCTGTTTACTGTAGACATGCGCAGTGCTGACGTCTGACGTAATGACGCTGACGTCTGACGTAATGACGCTGTGCGTGGCTTGGTAGATGCGCTACAAGCCAGTAGATGGAAACACTTCTGCTTTGCATTAATTTGTATTTACATATTTGCGAGATTAAAAAAATTAGCTCAAAATTCGAAATGAAAATGGATGGAAACACGGTTAGTGTTTCCCCGAGATTACTGGAGGGTAGCACTACTGAAGCTAGGTCAAAACCGCTGATCCTGCGGCGACTGGTCTTTGGCAACAATCTCCATTGGCAAGATTTGGCAATTGTTTTATGCAGGTTGCGCTTCCTGACAACCACAGACCACTGAGATACCACAACCCACATGTGTAGAGCAGAGGGCTGCCATTTGGGGCATCTTGGGGAGTTATGGGCCTTGCTCAAGGGGAAGTGAAGTCTGAGCTTGTCATCAATGTATGTTCCCATACAATTACAAAATTACTTGTCTACATTCAACCCATCACACCTGAGATACACCCAGGTGGAGCAGTGGGCAGCTACGTAAGCACCCGGGAAGCAGTTAAGGATTCGGTGTCTTGCTCAGAGACACCACGACATGTGGGAATGGCTGGGAGCCGAACCATGACTTTCTGGTCCCAGGTCGACTGCCCTGCCTCTGCCCTATCTCAGGCTCCACTGAGATGAGGTAGAGGAGGTCAAGTGTGGGTGCTTCACCTTTCCCGTCCAAATTTTTAGATATTGCGATCAGGGGAATTCGACGTGGTGATTATCCAAACACAAGCTTTCCTTTACTAACCTCTCCGCCACCACTCCCCCCCTGTTTGGTTAAGAATGCAACACTCCAGTGAAAAGTTAAAGTGCGGACAGCAGGAGGTACAGTCTGACTGTTACTGAGTGAGACACGCGCCAAAGAAGGAAAAAAAATTTAAAGGAACTTCTTAAAGGAACAGAGATTTTTGTGAAACCAAGATATAGAACTAGTTTGAGGGGTCGGTCAACCTCAATCAAAGGAATTGAACTTTGGAATAATTTGAAAACTAGTATTAAAAATGCTAAATCAATGACCATTTTTAAAAATATGATCAAAACAAATTTCTTGCAAAAATATAAGTGATAACAATATTGTGTAATAGATCTCTTCTTTGAAATTCTCTTTCTTGGAACTATATGAGTTGTTTTCTTTTCTTCAATCTGTAACTTTTTAGATAGTTTTTTTTTTCTTCGTTTTGTTCTTTTTGTCTTGTTTGAATTATCTTTGTAATAGGGGGCAGAAAAAAAACAAGATTTAAACTAAACGATGCCAGGCTAAACAGGTATTAAACACTGATGCTAACAAACAGACACCACTGGCAGAAAATCAATTATCCAGACGCTAATAACAACTACACTTAAAGCAGGAGTCCAAAACGGGGAAATATATTAGCAATCAATAACTGTTCCCATAATAATTTGATATTTTGCTTTTTCTAACAGCACAAATAAAATGCATCCATTGCTTTTACCTGCTTCTTCCTTTTTGGGTCGCTCATGGTGCTCATGTCCAGCAATCACTGTCCAAAAGGTGGGGGACACCCTGGACAGATCGCAAGTCCATCACAGGGACACATAGAGACAAACGAGACAAACGACCATTCACTCTCTCACTCACACCTAGGGACAATTTAGAGTCACCATTCAGTCTAACATGTATGTTTATGATCTGTGGGAGGAAACCGGAGTACCCGGAAAAAAAAAACACGCACCGAGAGAACATGCAAACTCCACCCAGAAAGGCTCCACAGCTGGGATTTAACTGGGGCGACCTGCTCGTTGAGAAGCGGCAGTTCTACCAACTGCATATATAAAATCCAACAAGAAATTGTATTTTCTTTGGGTAACAGCGGCTTTGGTCCACGTCTTTCCTTGTCAACATGCCTGCAGCAAATCTTTCACTTGCCAGCCTGGAACTGGCCTTCACACACACCAACACACACACCCTGACAGAGTCCAGGTAGAGGTTTAGCTCTGAACGTGTGGCAGTAAAAAGAGCTGGGCAGAGTGGGACAGGCAACTGATGTGTGTGCATCGCATCATGTTTATGGTGGCAGAGCAACCTTCACACCTCCACCTCATTCTACAGCTATCCCACTGTCTTTTATACATATACATAAATGTGTGTGTGTGGTTGAGACATAGAGTAGAGTGGTCTGTGTGTACTACACTCAAAGTGTGCTTGTGCGCAAGCAACAGCTATTAATAAAAGAAAACAGCAAATGGAAGGATTTGCAGATGGATTTGAGTGTTGAAAGCACTTGTAAGTAAAAAAAAAACGTTTGTTTTCTTTGCACACGCACTCGGACTGGAAAAAAAAATTGGCACCCGTCTTTGTGCAACACAAGAATAAATTTGCACATCCCAAATATAATTTGCCGTATCGCAACATTATCAGTGTTACAGGCAATGTACTGCATAATAAATCAAACGATTTCCGCTCCTCACAGACAGAACGTCCACAAATTGTTGCCGTTTGTAAAAAAAAAATAAAAGTCCCCTTCATAAGAAAGGAGGTGAATTATGGACACACGCCCCGTCACTCTGCAAGTTTTTTTTAATAATGAGTGCTTGATGAGCCGTAAAGTGAGCGAGTGTGTGTTGTGTGTCAGTGCCTGAGCTCAAGTGTGTGTAGGACGTTATTATACAAGCGTTAGTCATCTCAGCAATCTTAGCATTTCTGTTCATGCAGGAGAAATAAAGACAGGTTTGTTTTATGTCAATCATAAATGGAGCAGAACTCCTACACATCAACATACAGTTATAGTCATATACCATACCATTTTATTTATAGAGCACTTAAAACAGCGACAGGGCCAACCAAATTGTTGTACAAACAAGCAAACAACAGGCAACACACACACGATGAAGTACAAAAAATAGACATAAAAACATTGCAGATCATAAATATAATGACCAAACACAGATCAGCTGGTGTTGAAAGCAACAGAATAGTAATGGGTCTTTAAACGGGATTTGAAAACCGAGAGGGAGGGGGCCTGTCTGACGAGCAGAGGTAACTCGTTCCAGAGTCTTGGTCCTGCTACAGAGAAAGCCCTGTCACCTCTGCATTTAAGACGAGTTCCTGGAACTGTTAGAAGGAACTGGTCCTCTGACCTCAAAGCACGTGATGGGACATAAGGGTGTATCAAATCAGAGAGATAGGCGGGGGCGAGGCTGTTCAGTGATTTGTAGACATTCAGGAGGATTTTGAATTGGATTTGAAGATGAACCAGTAGCCAGTGCAGGGAGGCCAAGACTGGTGTAATGTGCTCTCTTTTGCGTGTACTGGTTAAAAATCGGGCTGCTGCGTTCTGAACCAGTTGTAATCGTGCAATGGTGGTCTGACTGACGCCAAGCAGAAGTGAATTGCAGTAATCAAGCCTAGATGTAATACATGTGTGAATTACTGTCTCCAGGTTCTTTTTGGATAATATGGGCTTCAGCTTAGACAGTCGCCTCAGCTGGAAAAAACAGGATTTGACGATCATGTTTACATGACTGTTGAGTTTCATGGAAGGATTAGGGATGGGGCCGATCCGATCCAGTATCGGTATCGGTATCCGATACCAGCATTATTTAAGTATCGGGTATCGGATCAAACCTGCCGATACTTTTCGATCCAGCTTCAAAGAGCACTTGTGTTCAATCACATTCTGTGACTGCCCTTCTTAACATTGTGTAGATAAACCCAATGAAGACACTCTTAAGCCTTACAATAGGGGGTTCCCTATTGTAAGGCTTAAGAGTGTCTTTATTGGGTTTATCTCACACAATGTTAAAATGAAGTTAAAATGAATAGTTTGGGTGCAATAGTTCCATTATACAGAGTCAAATACCTGAACAGTATCGGATCGGGAAAGTATCGGTATCGGTCGATACTGAGTTAATAAGTATCGGTATCGGATCGGAAGTGAGAAATGTGGATCGGTGCATCCCTAGGAAGGATCCATTATCACTCCCAGATTTGTGACTTTTTGTTTTTCAGACAGGGCTAGAGCAGAAAGGTCGTGGTTCACATGTGGTTCATTTGATACAGTTTATGGAGTCAAATCACAGCAGATTGAAGGTGCTGAGATTTATTATTTTTGTTTTGATGCTAAATTAAAGCTGATATTTATTAAATAATTCCAGATTTTACATCAGTATAGCAAACCTTAAAAAATAAAAAGGAATGCACAGACGCTAAGACAAGTACCGGTATTGTGAACCAGTTCCAATGCCACGTGTGTACAGTATTAACAAAATCATTCTTAGAAAATTGTTCTGATACCAATTAATGCAGAGTGACGTTTACCTTCCAAATGAGCAGTAAAGCTTTAGAGGAGGAGCAATGGCTGAACATTCAAATATGTTTTTTGTATTGCAATGACAAATATCCATCCCTGCCCCACATCTGCACCCTTTAACCTCCATTCCTCTATTTGTCTGTCCATCGGTCTGTCAATGCATTCAGTGAGCACGATAACTTGAAAAACAAGTCAGGTACCGACTTTCATCTTTATGTGTGGCTACATCAAATAAGAAAGGTTTTGAAAATCAGGTTGCCATGTCAAAATCCAGGACAGCTGCCGTTATTAATGCCCATTTGTGCTGTGAGCATAATATCTTGAAAATTAAGCAACGTGCCGACTTTCATTTTGGTGTGTGGCCGCATCTATGCATGGTCCCTGTCAAACATTGGGTCATAACGTCAAAACCCAAGATGGACACTACATGTAAACCAGCCACCTACCTACCAATGTAGGAAACTATGCGTTCTAGTTTGTATATTGCTTACAGGTAGTTTTCACAAATGAATGGGGTGGCTCTTGGTTTGGTCAAAGATTAATCTATGGTGGAGAAGGCCACCATTGGACACCCTTTGGCCATTGCTCCTGGTCGTGGATAAAACTGGGTCCTCAGCTCTGCAGGATTTGTCATTCTGCAGTGCTTCAGACAAGCGCAAAAGAACAGAGGTGGAAAGAGTCCTGGAAATTTGTACTTGAGTACAAGTACTGTTACACTGCTTACATTGTCCTCAATTACAAGTAAAAGTACTGGTGTTATAAAAAATACTTAAGTAAAAGTGCATGGTATTCTTCTCAAAAACGATTCAGAGTATTAATTATTTTTTTAATCAACTGGTGTTTTATTGTGTTGCCAACAGAAGTCGTTCAGTTTGATTTACTGTATATAAAAGCTACATTAAAGCTCATCGGAGGTTGAGGAGCATCAAGTGTAGAACCACTAGACTGAGGAACAGCTTCTACCCTGAGGCTGTTAGACTCATGAATAAATAAAAATAAAATTAAAATAAACACTGCAAAATATCACATCATGGTGATGCTGATATGTTTTCTTGTTGCTGTGTTCATCTGTGACCATCTGTGACCATCTGCTCATACAAACTCATGTTCGTGCTGCTGTTTATTCCCACTATATTAGGCTTAGTGTATTACTAGTTGATGTTTTTCTTAGTTAGTTCTCGATGTTATTACTGTTTTTCTCTTTCATTTGTTGTTGGATGTAACTGGGACCTCGTGTACATAATCTCGTTTTCATCTCATGTACCACATGCGGTGCAAATGACAATAAAGACTCTCTGACTCTGACTCTGACTCTGATTTCTTAGACGCTCAGAAGCTCCGTCTTATTTTAGTACCAGGCAAAGCGATGGCAGTGACAATATCTAAGATCTTTGCATACTTAGTCAAACTAATAACCCACACATACAAACAATAAAAATGCAAAATCATACAGGTAGCTGTAAAACCTTCTCAGTATGCTTTTTGAGATTAGATGCTGAAGTCTTGTAAGCTGCTATCATCGTAGAGATCAAGCAAAGTTTGCATCTGGATGCTGTCTCCTTGTCGCCCTCTGTACAAGAAACATTCCTCCAGGTACGGCCACGGGCACTCGTCCTCAACCTTTACCTCGTCATTTTCTCTGTGGACAGTTTGTCCTCTATCTCTATTTTGGCCTTTTCTCCAAATATTCAGTCCATAAATGACTCTCTACTCTACAGAGTTGTCCTTTGCTTACGTCATAGGTAATTGGCACGTTTGCGATCTTAGAGTCTTATTGGATACAAAGATGCAGATGAACAGTTTGAATATTAATCCAAATTGCGACCATACTCAGCAACTTCTGATTTTAAAAGTAGTGAAGTAGATTACATGGTCTAAATTGTACTTAAGTATGAGTAAAATTACATGAAAAAATACTCATGAAAGTACAATTTGTAATTCATTACTTCCATCCCTGCAAAAGAAAAACTACTTCTGTTCTTACACACAGTGGAACTCCTACCCACTTGAATGTTTTGCACCAAAAACATTAAAGTTTACTTGAATACGCCATTCAGTTCCAGTCTGGAAAAACTTGAAAACTACCAACATTCACTTTTCAAATCTCTCAGCGATGGGGGGCATCAGTGTACCGCTTCTTTCATTACTTAGAAACTGATAACAGAATGCAATAAATACTCCATGTTATTCTGAGTGAGAGAGATACAGTATCTGGTTTCATAACCAGTTAATCAGGCCATGCCTTCATTTGTCTTTTGTGGGGTTTTAATATCCTACGTAAGAAGATATGAGACAATTTAAGAGACTTCTCAGTTGATTAATTAAACAACTTGTGGACATGTTCCCCCAAAAAACTATTTTATTCTGGTAAAGAGGTTGTTTCCCTTTGGTAGACAGTTCCACCAGTCAGACTAAAATGCACAATTAGGTACAATCACCACTTCACTGCCAAGTTCTAGTAGCTGGAAATCTCCAATATGATTGCAAGAGGGAGGCATTGCATAACTGAGGGGCGCTTTGTTCTGCCGCCATACGCCTCTGCATGCTAAAACGACTGCATCAGGTGACAGCGAAGCTTAAAGCAGCATCTGACTTTTTAGAACAAGAGTAAGAGCACCCCAGAGATCAACAAATGGCTAAAAATATGTGATGTGTTCGAGAGCACTGGTGGCCCCAGCAGAGATGCAAAACAGAATGCCGAGAAAAGCTTTGTGCCATTGGTTTCCGAGGTGTTCGGCTCCTCATTCAGCTGCTGGCAGCAGCACTAATGAACCAGAGCAAGGCTGCCATTTTAATAGGAAGAGAACACACACAAGGTCTTTCTTGCAGGTGATCCACAACTTTATCAGACAATATCAAAGTCAAAGTCAAAGTCAACTTTATTGTCAGAACTGCAATATGTATAGGACATACACAGGATTGAAATTGCGTTTCTCTCAGTCCCTCTGTGCAACAGTAACCATTTAAACACTAAAACACTGAAACATTTAATAAACATAAGCATAAAATAGTAAAAGTGTAACACTGTCCTGAGTTTTTGCATAGTAGTATAAAAGTATGAAAATTTACACCAACACTAAAACACTAAACATTTAATGAACATAAGCATAAAATGAAATAATAAAAGTGTAATACTGTCCTGAGTTTTTGCATAGTAGTATAAAAAGTATAAAAAGTATATCTATAAAATAAACTGAAGGTTCTAGCATTGACATTTGCAAAGAGTGGCAAAGCAGCATATGAGTTAATGTACACAGTATATGTATGAGGTAGTTGATGTTGGTATAGAGGCAAAGTGGCATATGCAGTAAGGCACATTGGGCATCCTTAAATAAGGCTAGTCAGAGAATACTGTATATGTATCAGCAGTAGTGTAGATATAAAAGTAGTGTAAATGTAAACAGTAGTAATAAATGTAAACAGTAGTAATAAATGTAAACAGTATTAATAAATGTAAACAGTGAATGTAAACAGTAGTATGACTATAGGCAGTAATGTAATACAAACATTAGTGCAAATATGAGAAGTAGTGCAAACTGAATGAGCACATGACCGAGAGTTTAGTGAATAACCCGTTTGATGACACAGAGTCCAGTGTTAAAAACTTTGTGTTGAGTGGTAATGTGTGAGAAAGTTTTTTGTGTTAAGGCAGTTCAAATGGGAGGGGAGGCAGAGCAGGCAGAGTGTTTAGCATCCTGACTGCCTGATGAACAGAGCTGTCTCTCAGTCTGCTGGTTCGAGCCTGGAGACTCCTCAGTCTCCTCCCTGATGGCAGCAGTCTGAAGCAGCTGTGTAGTGGGTGTGTGGGATATGGAAGTAACACCATCCAAACACAACAACAACCACAGAGGAGAGGGGTGGAAAGGCGCAAGTGTAAAATAGCATTACCCAGTAATCTGACACTGAGCCAAACTGGGAGAAACAAGAAAACTGGTCTGAGTTGTTCTGCAGTACCAACCAAAGCTCATTCATGTAAAAAGTTTAAATGAAAGAGAAAGAACAGGACTTCCCTCTGTGATCAAGTTGACTATTCAAGACAAATAAATTTGTCAGACTGAGGTCAACTCTTCATGAGGCATTCACAGGGAGACCAACTGTTTCGCAATAGCAAATGGAGCACACCTATTTCATATCATAGATACCACCATCCATCCACCCATTCCTTTTCTTGACTTGCTTGACCTTTGCGGGTCGCGGGAAGCTGGTTTCTGTTTCCAGCAGTCGCTGTGTGAGAGGCAGGGGACAACTGGACACAGGGACACATACAGACAAATCACCATTCATACTCTCACTCACACCTAGGCACTAACCAGAGTTAACAATTAACCAAACACATCTAACTGCACATGAAAGTCCATGCAGAAAGGTCCCAGGCCAGGAGGGGATCTACAAGTAACCACTGGGCTGCCGGCAAACACTCACACCCACTGTCTTTAGCCTGCAGGACATAAATAATAATAATAATAATAATAATAATTGTCTAAGCTTGTCATCTGCGTATGTTTCCCATACACAGACGAAATTCGTCTCTGCATTTAACCCAACCACCTACCAGGCGGTGCAGTGAGCAGCCATAGAAGGCGCTCGGGGAGCTGGAGAAATAGGTGTGCACTCATAGACACCCCAAGATGTGTAGTGGCCGGGACGCGAACCCGCGTCCTTCGGGTCCCAAGTCAAACGCCCTAACCACTACACCATCTTGGCTCCTAAAGGGTTTAATAAGAGTTCTTTGTCTTTTTGCTTCCAACTAAAATAGCCATCAAGGGCTTTTTAGAGCTTTACTAATTAACCTAGTTAAAACTGCAGAAGCAGCCATGGCCATAAATGGCTGCCTCTCAGACTAGATCTACTAGAGGCAAGTTGGTACTTTTATACACTTCACCGATTAGCTTTGCGTTCGCCTGTGGACTAAACTGGGTGGTTGTGGCTGAGTGGTTAGAGCAGTCATCCTCCAATGCAAGAGTTGGGGGTTCCATTCCACCAGCAGTCCCATGCCGAAGTGTCCCTGGGCAAGACCCTGAACCCCGCACTGCCTTCGATGTGTCTCCCATTGGTGTATGAATGTGATAAAGCACTGAATAGTCTTTGTGCAGAAACACTAGAGTGCTGTATGAATGGGTAAATGAGGGCACAGATTGTAGCATGAAGCACTTTGAGTGTCTTGATAAAAAAGAAAAGTGCTATATAAGTGCAGTCCATTTACCATTTAAACTACAATTAGCATGAAGAAATCATTTGACTGCCATGTATTACTCATTTGAAAATTACAACAGCCATCTTTTGAGAGGATGAAAGTTTTTAATAGCAGAAGAAACACATCAAATGCACTAGACCAGGGCTATTCAACTGAAGGCCCATGGGCCAAATCAGGCTCATGGGTGTGCTCAGCTCAGCCCACAAATGGGTTCATTTGTACATAAAACCAGATTTTAAATCATAAAACAAGTTTACTCAATGAGACTAACTGCTGGATGTCCAACCCCTGAGCTCATGGCTTTCACAACTGTGGCCCCCTGAGCAGTTTCGTTGAATAGCCCCCTGCGCTAGACTATACTTCTGATTTCTGTAGACTGCAAACTGTCTGCAGTTCAAGGTTAAAACAGGGAGTTGTGGAATGAGCCTCATTTCCTAGAAAGTCGATGCCAAAAGAGAAAATGATAACGCAGAAACGTAAGGTCTGAGAGGGTTCCCTTTCTCAAAATAACACCTCACAAAGTCAATCAAAATGAGTTTCTTTCTATAAAAACTAGGGGTGCACCGATTTCAATTTTCTGGCCGATCACCGATTACCGATTTTTAGAAAGTCTGACCTGCCGATTCCGATTTTGGCCGATACCGATTTTCAGGTGTTAAAAGGTCAAAATGCACCCTAAATTTTCAGGATTTTCCAACCTTTGCTGAGGCAGATAAAATCGGTAGATAAAATCGGCTTCTCATTTAAAGATCGGCCGATCACCGATCTCCCCAAATTAAGGAAATTGGAGCCGATCGATCGGCCGGCCGATTTATCGGTGCATCCCTAATAAAAACAATGTCTTTCTCTAATTTGCTGTCTTTCTTACTGTCCTCACCTGTTTGTTTGACTCGGTCTACATCCTCCTTTCCTCTCACAATCTTTCTAAAAATCACCTGCAGAGGAATCGATAAGCTATCAGACACGATGACTCCCAGACTCACTTTCCTCTTTTCTCTGTATCCACACTGTGTCAATTGGCTATCGGCCCGCCTCGGCCAGTGTTTGCGCTTCTCACTCTCCAGTGTGTGTGTTTGTGCTTGTGAGCGTCCGCTGTCAAAGCAAATCCCACATTTGATTGACTAAATCTTCATCGTCGCTTATGACCGTCTGTGCTCATCACTGTGACAGAGAGTGTGAGTGTGTGCTGCCCCCTGAATCTCAAACCAGACAATCTGTTAGCCGAGTAATGTTCAGACAGAGGACGAGGTAAAGCAAGCCACGCCGACATCAAACAGAATGAAAATTTAAATATATATATTTTTTAAAAAGAGTAAAACTCAAATGAATGAAGGAAAAAATGCTTGAGAGCAACTGAAAGAAGCACAGAACTGAGGTGAGCTAATGGAAAAGCACAAAACGATCACGTTTGGTGAAAATCAGAAACCAAATGCAAAACCAAAACTTAAAAACTCTCGAATATAAAAACAACTCATTTATTAAACAAGAAGCAAAACAAAAACTGATGAGACATCACTGGGGCCGAGATGGGGTAGGGCAGCCGACTTAGGACCCAAAAGTCACAGGTTTGATCCCAGTCATTGCACATCCCGAGGTGTCTCTGAGAAGGACACCCTATCCCCAATTGCTCCCCGAGCACCCTCAATAGCCACCCACAAGGCCACACTGGTTCTGTCAGATCCTGCAATCGTGAACTCGATCTATCGCGGTTTTTCAAAATAAGATTGGACATGACACACAATTGGCTGACTGATGGATGAACCGCATGATCGGCATGAAATTTTTATTTGAAATGAATTATTTTAAATGATTTAGCACCTGCTGCAGCTTTGTGCAGCCCACTGCAGGATAAACTTCCTCCTGCAGCTGATCAGCTAATCTCCATGCAGAATGAAGAAGTGGGCATGGCCAAGATCACTTGCAGGTGGCTGAGAGCAGCTCAGGCAGGGAGCTGAAATCATGACATTCTGTCTCTTTTAGAGCATTTAGAGTTGAGAAACATTGTTTAGAATGTTGCAACAGTGTGGGAAGGGTTTAAAATGCCATATATATATATATATATATATATANATATATCTCGCAGGGCTTCAGGGTACGGATCCCCCGCGATAAACGAGGGACTACCGTACAGTTATTTTAATGTCTCAATGTCTTGTATAGTACGGATGTTTTGTGTCTATTGACTGTGAAACAAATTACCCCTTGGGGATAATAAAGATTCTTGAACTTGAACTCAAAGAAACACAAATATCTTGTTTGGCTTGGTGATCCTCTATCATACACCGCCAAAACACCTGATTTAGCAAAATGTTTCCACACAGTTAAACAAAATGTTCTTTAATAAGCTGCTGGTTTGACAGCAACAAACAAAGTTAGTCAAAGTTTCCTAAATGATCTAAACTCCAGCTGTTCTTTGTAAATTTTGTAATCCTAATATGTACTTGCGTCCTAAAAAGCAAATTACTATGACTCGTGCAGCAAGCCATGCATACTATTGGTCTTCTTTATAATGTTACTCATTTGGTACAAACATTGCAGCCTTTATTAGATTTTTGTTGCAGAAGACATAATTTTACATTTATTTGATGTATCATCAAACCCCTTCCAGAACCTACTACCAGTAGTTGACTTTTGCATCTCCAGAAACCTCATATATTAAGGAGTTTAATTAAAAAAATCCTAAAGTGGCTAGCTTTTTACCAAAAGGTGAAAGTGACATAATACAGTAAATACACATCTACCATTCTACCATCATCAGTCCATGCAGACGTCCATCACCTCGACTGGATTATTCTGTGCAGGACTGAAGGATCTGAGCCATAAAGACTGAGCTGACCCTCTAAAGGCTGCTAGTTTATCTATAAATGGCTCCAATTTATTTAACACTCGTCATTTTGGAGTGTGGAAGGAATCCCAAACAGGGAATTTAGGAGCATGAGAACATGACGGTTCAAAATGTGAACGTGAAAACATGCAAATCATGATAACAGCATTTTTATTGAAAATATAATGCCACTTTTATTTTACTGCTATAATACAGTTTTAAAATGCTTAGTGATGTTTTCTGAATAACTTATTCTTACAAAGCACATCAATTTATTTGGTATACAGGTAGTCCCCGATTTACGAGCGCTCTGATCTGCGAGGTTCCAGACTTACGAGCTGCACATTTTTGATACTGAGTTTTCATGTGTTTTTTCACTAC
>JBBPBX010007571.1:37694-64834 GCA_038048925.1 Garcialebias charrua | reverse complement strand
TTGTGTATTGTACGTACGGTAATAAAATGTTACACGATTTGCTCTGTAGCTAGTAATGCAAAATAGTTTCAATACTATTAAACTAGTTTATACAAAATAGTTTCTATTTTAACCTTTTGCAAGCAAATAGTTCATACTGAAAACAAATCTCAGTTGTCTGAAAGTTTCAGTTTTAATTACAAAATGTGCAACAGAACAGCATTTCAAAAGCCAACGACTGGGTAGGAAATGTCATGCTGGGCTCCCATGAGTTCCTCCATTTCGTGGTAGAATTGTAACTTTATTGCCCCTCTGCCGGTTGTCTTCACAGTTCACACTCATCAGTTCTCTGAAAAAAATATTTTAAAGGATACACTGTATTGTTAAATTCATTATACAGTAATTGGTTTGGTTTGCATTAAAACTTATTTCTACTAAATCTTACCAGCTGTGCTGTCCTGTGCAGGTTGGATAAGCTCAACTTTCATAGTGAGGTTTGCATCAATGTACAAACAGGACAAATCCCCTGCACTGCGATACAGGCTGCCAGAAAATGGTGTTGTTCTCTGCTCATCAACAAACATGTTGTTGTACTGGTCGAGGTAGACTAAAAACAAACACACACACACTTACTACACAAATATACACGTCCTAACACATAAATATCATACAGGATTATAGAATGTTTCTAAACACGGATCTTTGGAAACCAAATATATATTTTTTTACCACAGTTTAGTGCTAATTTATAGTCAGTTCAACAAACAATGTGTGTTTAGTTCTGGGTTGCCTAACAAAAATAAGCCACAGCGCCAAAGAAAACAAGGGTAAAAAATATATATTTTAAAATAAAATTCATAACTAATAGTTACTTTTTTAATGTGCTAAATAATAAAATGTGGCGAATGAAAGTCGCTGCCGCTGGCCTACAGAACTGTTGTGATCCAAACAACGACAAAAACAGCCGTACACCGCATGCCATGCAACTAAACACAGGTTTTTAATGTGATCTGTGTTCACAAGCATACGCTTAAGCTGTGTGTGTGATTAAAAAACACACAACAACATTTTACAACTGTTATTTTAGTAAAAGTTAGGGAGTTCACTTACTGAGGACGCGAGTAGCCGCCATTTTGAATACGTCACTGGGATAAACTGGGGGCCGAAAAAATTGCCCCACTTCACGAATGGGAGTTTCCCACTGGAGCGGGCGTTCCAGTTAAAATCCACCACTGGGACCTTGGAAATTCCCACAATACGAGGTTACTGGAACGCAGCATAACTCAGCCTTTAGTAGGGAGGCCCAGACTTCCCTCTCCCCAGCCACTTGGGCCAGCTCCTCCGGGGGATTTTTTTTTTTCATTCAACCTTTTATTTAGGCAGGTTAATCCCATTGAGCCTCGAGGACTCATTTACAAGAGAGACCTGGCTACAAACAAAGAATGATGACAACAGCAACAGTAGATTTTTCTTTAACAATCAACAATAGACAATCATAAGAGAGGCATGCAGATTTTTTTTTGTTAACAAATTAAAAAAAGATGTCAAAGTAGCAAAACAGACAGATTATAAGGCAGATGTAGAAAATCAAAAACAGGAACATGTCTGCATTGCTTTCTGCCAGGATTCCAACAGATTCTTAAAGCCATTTAGAGAGTTCAAGGTCGAGATCTTCAGATCTTTTTGTAAGATGTTCCAGGAAGCAGGAGTGGAGTAGGAGAAGGCCCTTTTGCCAAGCTCAGTCCTCACTGACGGAACACTGCAGGTAATCATGTCCTGTGAGCGCACGCTGTAGCTGCATTCATGCAGAGACATGTAGGAGGAGATGTATGAAGGCAGCAGACCAAGAAGTGATTTAAAGATGAAAATGTACCAGTGGAAGAGTCTGTGTGAGGTTAATGATGTCCAATTAACCAGTGAATACTGGGTGCAGTGGTGGGTATGATAATCACAGCCAGTTATGAATCTTAGTGCACCATGATAGACAGCATCCAACATCTTCAGGGTGCTTGTAGGAGTATTCATGTAGATAATGTCACCGTAATCAATGGAGAGAAAGAAAGTCACAAATGCAAGGTGTTTCCTAGCATTCAGTGTTAGACGTGATCTGTTTCTGAAAAAGAAACCCAGTTTAACTTTAAATTTCTTTACTAGTTTTTCGACGTGGAGCTTAAAAGAGATATGTGAATCGACCAGGATACCCAAATATTTATAGGAATCAACAAACTCAATAGGAACACCATTTGAGGATAAAATCAGAGGAAAAACTGCTGGGACCGACTTCCTATTTGAAAAAAGCATCCCTTTGGTTTTATCAGCATTTAGGACTGGACAAGTTTGAGATGGAACAAATCTGACTGGATGATGTCAAAAGCAGATTGCAAAAGCTGGAAAGCCTTAGCAACTGTTTTAGCTCGACAGTAAACAACACTGTCATCAGCATAGAAATGTAAGGATGCACCAGGAATGCTCTGACCTACATTACCTATGTAGATTGTAAAGAGGGTGGTGTGATGTTTCTCTGCACACTTAATAAATATGCTGGTTTGGCGCTGACGTAGCTTTATTGTTTAAACTGCACGATACACTTATCAGACGGCACAATCCTCCATTGCTCCGTTCTCTGCACTTTTCTATTTCACACACACTGAACCCGCGCGCCTACATCACACTCTCTCTCGTGGTGCGTTCACTGACAGTCTGTAATATACATGCACGAACACTGCTGTATACATTACATCACTCCTTTTTTTTGCAAATAACTTTTCATTCATAACGACATTAGTTTTCTTTAAAACAAAACTGACTTCACTGAACTTTTGCATTAACAAAAATGTCAGACAGTTAACTCTTCATTTATAACAACATTAGTTTTCTTTAAAACAAAACTGACTTCACTAAACTTTTGCATTAACAAAAATGTTAGACAGTTAACTTTTCATTTATAATGACATTAGTTTTCTTTAAAGCAAAAACTGACTTCACTGAACTTCTGCATTAACAAAAAGGTCAGACAGTGTTGAGACACCTCAAAACTCGATGACAAGATAATATCACTGTTCCCAAACAAAATCAACACAATGATAGCACTGACATTCAGTGTGAACTGTTAAGCCAAAACGTAGATCAGCCCCTAATTGCTGTTTAACACAAACTGTTGAAACAACCCATCCTCATTCCCTACTCATGACGAGTAGGGAATGAGGACATGTTAGTTGAAACAAAACATTAATGAAGTTCTTGTCCTTATATCCTTCCAGCCTAGCTCATAAGTATTTAAGTATGATGGGCATCTTCGGTGTCTCTTAGGATGAACCGGTGGTGGTGGAACAGTAATGTCTACATCTTCATCTTCAGAATCAGGTGAAGACTGTTGTACACTGGCACTGATCTTTTTGAAGAAGAAGTTTCTTGTGATTGAATGTCCCTTGTTGCTGGCAGTAACCATGGAGCCTTTACAGTGGGTTACTGTGTGGGGCTCACTGTTGTAGGGTGTTGTCAGTTTGCTGTGTTTCGGTTGTCGGTATAGTACGGTGTCACCACTTTGAAGTGTGTTGGGCTTTGCACAATGACATGCGTCCGCATTGAGTTTCATCTTTTCCTTTGCAGTCCAGTCTCGGCTTCTGATCACGTGGTCACTGGCATTTTCCACAACGTTAGAGAAAATCGGAATCTTTGTATAGATCTTCCGCTGGAACATGGGCTCTGCTGGAGATGTTTCGGTGGTGCTATGTTGAGTAGAGCGATACTCACGGAGAAATGTGTTTAATGTCTGTTGTCATGCAGTACCTTGGCAGTGTGACACTCTGACTGCCTTTCCCAATGTACGCATGAAATGCTCTGCTGTTCCGTTTGCTTGAGGCCATAGAGGTGTTATCTTCCTGTGTTGGCAACCCATGTCTGTCAGAAACTTTGAAAAATGTTCACTGTCTGCTTTGAGACATCTGGGAATTCCAAACGTTGAAAATATCTTGTCCAGCACAGGAGTAACAGTGTTTGCTGAAATAGACCTAACGGTCTCAACTATTGGATAGCGGGTGTACTCATCTACTATAACCAGCAAGTACTCACCAGTTGGTAGTGGACCATAGAAATCTGTGCTGATTGTGTGCCATGGTGATTCTGGTAGTTTTGACATTTGAAGGGGCTCAAAATGAGTTACTGGTGTGTTTGCTTGGCAGGCTAAACAGTTCTTAACTACAAACTCTGCTTTTTGGTCCATGTTAGGGAACCATACTTTTGACCTGAGTAATGTCTTCATCTTGACAATTCCTTGGTGTCCCTTGTGGGCTAATTGTAGTACTCTGTCTTCCAGACTTGAGGGGATGACGAGTCTAGTGCCACGAAGAAGAATGTTGTCCGTGTGTGACACAGTCAGTTCATTGCAGATTTGCTTGTACTTTTGTAGAATGTCTTGTGAGTCGTCCTTGACTTGGTGCCAGGTGTTGTCTCTTAAGTGTGCAACAACCTTCTGTATGACTCTGTCTGTTAGGGTTGCCTCTTTGATGTCAGCTAAAGTCATGGCTTTGGGTGTGTCTTGTTGTGCTAGGAAGTTAACATACTCTTCAGCTACCTTTGTTGCTCTTGTGTGGTATCCAGTCTTTATGGGGATCAGATGCCTGGACATGTAGTCGGTTGGGTTATCCGTTCCTTTCCTGTAGACTACTCGAATATCGTATGGTTGAAGCCTTAGTCCCCATCGTTCGATTCTTGCAGGCGGTTTTGAACGAGGGTTGTTCCATATTACTTCCAGCGCTTTGTGGTCTGTAACCAAAGTGAAAGGGTGTCCATACAGATAAAGGTGGAAATGTTCATAGCTCCATACTATTGCCAATGCTTCTCGTTCTGTCTGCGAGTAGCGTCTCTCAACGTCACTTAGAGCACGACTAGTGTATGCTATAGTGTGTCTTTCTCTCTCTTTTCCAAGTTGATAAAGAATAGCTCCTAGACCAACAGGGCTTGCATCCACGACTAGTTCTGTGTCTTTGGTAGGATCAAAGTATGACATCACAGTCTCACTGGTTAAACTGTCTTTCAAGTCTTGCAGGGCTTATGCTTGGACTGGACCCAGCACCATTGTGTGCCTTTCTTGGTCAGCTCTCTAAGTGGTGCTGAAATTGAAGCAAAGTCTTTAATGAAACATGAGAAATATGTCGCCATGCCCAACAGGCTTCTCACCTCAGTGGGGTTTTCCGGCATGCTGGCTTCCTTGATCGCAGCAACCTTCTTTGGGTCAGCAGATATGCCACTGGCTTGGAAGATGAATCCAAAAAATTCCAGCCTAGATTTGTTGAATTCACACTTATCTTTGTTAAGTGTGAGACCTTTCTCCTTGAGCCTCTGGAACACCATTGTGAGGCTTTTGTCATGATCTGCTTGTGTCTGTCCATGCACAATGATGTCATCGCTGAGGTTTTTCACACCTTCAATTCCTTGTAGAGCCTGACAGATGGCATTTTGAAAAACTTCTGCTGCTGATGATATGCCAAAATTCAGACGTTTGTACCTCCTCAGACCTTTATGCGTGCTGAATGTTGTGATGTATCGGTTGTCAGGGTGGAGTTCTAGCTGATGGTAGCCAGCTCTTAGGTCTAGCTTGGAGAAGACCATCGCTCCGTTCAACTCATGGATGACATTGTCCATAGTGGGAGTAAGATGACGTTCACGTTGGATGGCAATGTTAGCTTGTCTCATGTCTACGCAGATTCTGACTTCATTCGGTCTTTTAGGTTTGGGTGGAGTCACAACTGGGGAGACCCAAGGTGTAGGCCCAGTCACTGTCTCAATTGTATTGTTGTCTTCTAACTTTTGGAGTTCGTGTTCTACTCTCTGACGAATGTGAAATGGGACACGTCTGTGTGGCTGACATGTGGGCTGAACATTAGTGTCTATGTGGAGTTTCACTTGAAAGTCCTTTAGTATGCCTATGCCTTCGAAAAGTTCTGGGAAACTCTCCACAAGCCTGTCTGCCACTGTGGGTCTTGGTGTATCTGAGACACTGTTCACTACTTTGATGAGGCCTAACTGATTAGCTGTGTCATAGCCTAACAGAAAACAGCCTTTGCCTGATTTTACATAGAACTTGCATTTGGTCTTTTTGTTGTTTGCTTCTGCTTCACAGACAAACATGCCGGCTAGTTGTAGCGGGGTAGAACAGCCATATGAAAAAAACTTTAGTATCAGGTGGGACTAATTGCAGTTGTGGTGAGAGCAGGTCTAGGGCAGACTCACTGATGATGTTTACCGTGGCACCTGAATCCAGTATCACTGAGATCTCAATGCCTCCTAGTTTAATACGAGACATTGGCGTCTTGGTTTTGTCTGCGCTAGTCGTGACAAACACATAATCATTAGCTATGTTTACATGGGCAAAATTCTGTGACCGGATTGAAATGTGCTCTGATTGCATAATTAGATAGCACCGTTTACATGGGCACAATCCGTTCATGGCGAGTGTTTACATGCAGCAGGCTTTTATTCTGATCAGAAGTTCTGACATGCGCAGAGTGGTACACTCCCCTTTAAAAAAAAAACGAAGAGGAAGTTACTTTCGTGAAAACCACAGAAGAAGAAGTTACTTCCGGGATGAAAGTAAACATACGCGTCCAAAATGGACCCGCGCCAGACTGTAATGACGGCGACTGAGTTTTTACTGCACTCCCTGAATGAACTACAGGTGAAGCAGCACGTGCTTTTAGTTTTTTTATTCACTGGATGAGAGCGCTGGATGTCCTCTGTCCTCCAAGCTGTCGTGGACAACAACTGTTGTTGGTAAGATAATAAAAACGCTGTATGCTAATAAACTTTTTTGTCCTTTATTTTTCTACCTGTCTGCGTGATACTGTCTGTACAGTATTTGTTATTAATTACTATTCTTTCTCTGTTTTCCTGTGTCTGGAGCATCAGTGTCAAGATGCCAGGCAGTGCCCTGCCATGATGCCAATGTCCTGCGCCACTCAGACCTCTGTCAAAGGGCTCATCTGTTACCAAAAGTAAGGCTAATATTTACTATATTGTATTTAGTATTACAACTATTACAGCTAAGTATCTCAAAGTAGAGATGCTTAGCTGTAAAGTTTTATTTAAAATAAAATGTTTGAACCATAACTTTAAACAAATAAAAAGTTGAACACTAAATATTGGCATGTCCTTTTTTGCAGTCTGTGAGGAACATTGAAGCAAAGGACGTCCATCTCTTCATTGTTGGTGACCCTGCATACCTGCTGTTGGACTGGCTCGTCAAAGGATACCCAAGCTCTCCTCGTCTGACTCCTCAAGTCATTTAATGTTTACCTTGGCGCTGTCAGGTGGAGGTAGAGATGACCGGGTTTCTGAAGTCACAGTGGAGAGTTCTTCTAAAAAGATACTGTACTTATGTATTTGTGTTCACATGCAGTTAACATTTGTATAAAATTATTATCACAATAAACAACTGCAAGTAATACTAGTGAACATCTGAGCTCTTTAATGGACCAAACATTTTAACACATTCTTGTAAACAGTTGAAATTGCTTGTTTGAAACATGTTTCATTCTTAGTGCAATTTGAGGTATATCAGAAAAACATAAAAATTAAACGTTCAAAACGTTTGTACAAAACAGACGATGTGCACAGATCACATCTTGTAATGATAACAACAAAAAATTTCTTTGGTCATTTAAAAACTACAGTAACCTGTAATTCAGTAACTTATTTATCAACTCATCACATACTTTCACAATTTCAATGTGTGCATGTGATTTAGGATAACTGAAAATTGGTGAGAAAATAATCGATTTTACTTCCAAAATGTATGTTTCTGTATCTGATAGAACAGCAAATGTGTTTTTATCCTGTGAGTCATGCAGCAACTCAGAGTCCTTATTAAACCATCTGACTGTATTAAGTTAGAACATCTTAATTGTACCATAAACTATCAATCCTAATGTCTGTGTAAAAAATACATTTACAGATCTGTCAGTGCACAAAGAAACATGGTTGTGGAGAATTGAAACATTTTCAAATCAGTTTTGAGTTGTTCTAAAGCACATGTGTGAACTTCTTGGGATTCCTAAGACGTGGGACTCTTGCATCTTCTGCCACCTGCCACCATCACCTGCCACCATCACCTGCCACTGTCTGTTGTGTGCTGCTGCCAGCTGCCTCTTCAAAGCTGGACTCATCATCTGAAAAACAAACAAAATAAAGTTTAACTGGACCCCTGATATGTTGAAATGTGTTAGGTTAATTATCTGGTTAGTTGGAGTTTTAATGTACAATACAGTATACTGTAGTTCTATGCTAGCCCTACAGCTACTCTTATTTCTTATTATAATTACATTTTTACATATGTGTTGTTTCTAATTACTCAAGTAATACAGTACAGAGGGTTAATGTGTTTTGAAGAGTCTAACTTAAGTGGTGGGGTCGTAGCCACTTGTCCCGTTTTTGTTTTTAGCTTTGTAGCACTTAGCTTTAAGCTCTTCCAGCGATCTCTAGCTTCTTCCAGCTTGTCATGTACTTGTTTGAATAACTACACGTTCGGTCAAGGCGTTCGATAGTTTTGAGCTATTTTAACGTTTCCATTAGAAATGTTGCATCGCTCACCGACCAGTTTTACTTCCCCACCATGCGTTAGCATCTACCCACTAGCCAGCCCAGGCGGAGAAGTAAACACGAGGGGGGAGAGGGAGGGAGGGATGAGGGTGCGCGCAGCGCACATGCGCAGTCAGGACAGTTTCCCACAGTCCGGTAAAAGGAACAGATCATGTGTTTACATGCGCACACATCGGGCTACGGATCGGCGTAAACCACCCGTTTCGAACGGATCGCAAATTAGGTCGGATCACGCCGAATACACAAAAAATAACCCGACCGGGGTGTTTACATGACGCACTTTTGATCCGATCGGCCGTTTGATCCGATTACTTATGTCCATGTAAACATAGCTAGTGCCACTGCTAGATGAATTCCTTCTGTCACCTTGTGCTAAGCTGGTAATTGAGAACACTTTCTTAGAGGTTTTGTCATGTTTATGGTACATTTTGGACTTTGTGTCATAGCTTTGGACAGGAGGTTTTTGTTTCAATTGACATTGTCTGGCAAAATGGTTTAGCTTACCGCAGGCTTTGCAGTCCTTTCCTCGTACAGGGCAGTACCCTTCATGTGGACATTTTCCTCCACAGTTTCTGCACTGGTTGTTTGGTTTGTTGGTAGCTGTGGCTTTATAAGCGTTGTTCGGTTGAGCTTTCGGCTGTATGGCGTTCACAGACGCCGCTGCTCCTTGTTCCATGCCTGTTGCGTGCTGCTCGGATAGTTCCGTTGATCTCCCGTACTCTAGAAGATCCTGTAGACACATGTCAGGCTCTCTCAGCGCTCGTCTGCGGAGCCTGGACGACGTACAACTTTGAATTAATTGTCCTTTAATTTTTAGATCCACATCAGTAAATCCAGAGTGTTTTGCAAGCATGCGAAGTCGTGTGCCATATGTGTCTAGGCTTTCACTTGGATGTTAATTGTACAGCTTTCCTGAAGACATATACTTCGTACAGGACGTTTTTCTTCAGTGTAAAATATGTGTCTTGCTTCGATTTTACATCAGCATACTTGTCTGCGCTCGCTGCTAGCGTGTCGTAAATATCATATACACGTTCACCTGCTAGGTGCAACAGTAGAGCTTTCAGCCGTGCGTCACCAGAAATGTTGAAAGCAGCTGTGTAGTTCTCAAACCTCTGTATCCATTTTGTCCAGCAAGGTCCAACTGAACAGGGTTCTGTTTCAGTATCAAACGGTTGAAGTGCAGGTTCAGTTGCAAGTGACATGGTTCACTTCGACACGTGTCACTGACTGGTATTAGCTGGTTAGCTAACTGCTAGCTTGTACTTAGCTTGTCGGCGTGGAGCTGCCGTCTGCCTTTTTCTTCTTTTTTTTCCTACTGTTTTCAATCCTCGTCGCCAATGTGATGTTTCTCTGCACGCTGGTATGCTGGTTTGGCGCTGACTTAGCTTTATTGTTTAAACTTCACGATACACTTATCAGACGGCACAATCCTCCATTGCTCCATTCTCTGCACTTTTCTATTTCACACACACTCCACCTCAACTCTCAATGTGGAGAAGCAGCAGCTCTACTCCGAGTCCTTCCCGGATGACCGAGCTTCTCACCCTATCTCTAAGGGAGAGCCCATCCCTGCGGAGAAAACTCATTTCAGCCACCTGTACCCGAGATCTCGTTCTTTCGGTCACAACCCAAAGCTCATGACCATAGATGAGGGTAGGAATGTAGATCGATTGGTAAATTGAGAGCTTCGCCTTTTGACTCAGCTCTCTCTTCACCACTACAGACCGGTGCAGCGCCCGCTTCACTGCGGACGCTGCACCTATCCGCCTATCAATATCTCGCTCCATTTTTCCTTCATTCGTGAACAAAACCCCAAGATACTTAAACTCCTCCACTATGGGCAGGACCTCCTCCCCGACCTGGAGAGGGCACTCTACCCTTTTCTGGCTCAAGACCATGGCCTCAGATTTGGAGGAACTGATCCTCATCCCGGCCGCATCACACTCGGCTGCAAACCGCTCCAGCGAAAACTGTAGATCACGACCTGACTTTTTGTTTGAAAAAGGTTTTAATTTTGGCCCCCTAAGTGAGTTTGACACCCCTGCTTTAGACTAATATTAGTCAAACTGACTGAGTTGAAGTCGTTTTGGTTTTCCAAAGGCAGTTGGCTGTGGCAGCCATCTTGAATGGAGCTCTCTCCAAAATATCAAGCAGTTGTAGATGGACGTCCAGTGGTTGTTTTCTGAGAGTTGAATTGAAAATCAATCCACTGATTCATGTTTGGCTAATGCTACAAACAAATGAACACACACACACACCTTACAATAAATAACTGAATCACCAAGACAGGTAATATTTATGCAAGGAGCTTTAGGCGTTACATCAGACTGTCATCGGTTTTATTTCTGCAGAGCAGAAGACGTCTCAGAGGCGTGTTACTGCTGATCACAAAAGATGGATGTGAACATCTTCACATCAAATGTTCCCAACAGAACCGAGAGTGTCAGAACCAAAACAGTTCAACAGTGGAAAACGTTGATGCAGCGACATCCCAGATGACGTTCACGAGCTCTGACGTTCAAAACAAACATCTGACTCAAAGTGAGATCTCAGAGATTGGAGCTGCTCTTTGGACTGGATTAGTGTCAGGAGGTGATAAAAAGGCAGCGCCAACAATCTGTGAAGCACAGTTAATACTGAGTCCCTGAGGGGCTAACAGATCACATCATCCAGATGTGCGCACACATCACGGCACACAGGGAGACACTGATACAGCTGCAGGGCTCAGTTTCAAGACTGACATTACCCATCATGCCTTCTGTTCACCACCTGTCACAAGCATGAGCACAAATATGAGCACAGTATAGTTTTACATTAACAGTGTTTAGTGTATACCTTAGATCCTTATTTACTCTTTCTTTTTGCATTTTATAAGTTTGCTATTGTTGGATGTAACTGGGACCCTGAGTACATCATTTTGTTCCACCTCATGTACCACATGTGATGTGAATGACAATAAAATTGACTTGAACTTGAAATCCTTCTCTGTGGCTTGAAGGTTTCCAGTCTGAGCTGCACCTAAACCACAGATGGAGTCTAGAACCAGTCTGAAAAGTCTAACTAATCCTTTTTATATTTTCCTGTTTTCTACACTAAATATGACTCCTTAAAGGCCATGTAATCTCTGAATGAATGTTAGCTCAATATCTGTAGAACTGACTAAGCTATAGCCATTTTCATGTTGGCTAAAGTTGATTAGCTGCTATTATTAAATGTTTGTTAGTGAGCTGCAGCAGTTGACAGATGTAAATTTACTGAAAATGTCAGTGTTTCATTTTATATGATCCTAACAGACAGAGAGAGCTGACGATTAATGGTAAAGTTCTAAACTAATATCTTGTGCTGTTTTTTTTTTTTTTTGGTGGTCTGAATTAATGTTGGGAATTAATGTCAGCGACTACCGCACAAAATGTTTGCTCAATTTCTGTAAAACTTTAGCTAATTTTAGCCACTTTTGGGTTTTTTGGCTGTGCCATCTTTAAATGAGCTGACTCCAAGATCATTTATTGATGCACATTCAACTTGTACTTTTTGTAAGTTTTATTAGAATGGTAAATTGACTGTACTTATATAGCTCCTTCCTATCTTAAGACACTCAAAGCTCTTTACAACACAATCTGTGCTTCACTGACCCATTCATACAGCACTCTACTACTGTATACATTTTTANTTGTTGTTGAGAAAATTGATCATATCAACACAACAAAAAAACACACTAAACGGAACCAAAAACTTATATTGAATTACTTTTCCTAAAATTAAGAGAGAATAAAACAAATAGCATAGGGTTTTAGTTTGGGTTTGGTCTGAGTATTTTATTTTTTCAGTGATGACCTACTTTCATTTATTAGACTTTTTAGATTTTATAACCTGCATGACCATCTTCACAACCTTGAACATTAAACAATGAATTATCATTAATGACTCCTATGTCAAAATTTACTTAGTCTTTATGTTTTAGAGGAGATCTAATATAGAAAGACTTCTGTACATGTTTTGGCAGCACTGGAACTAAATGAACTTGTTTGACTGGAAGCATTTGTAGGGGCACCACAGAAGCACCATACTCACTGCTAGTGTCTGGTCTCAGTATGCTAAAAGGTTAAATGTTTCAAGTCAATTAGACCCCGTATACACTACTCTGGCATTTATTTTCTGTTTTGATTTTTTTTCTACGTCTATATGATTCCATATAAAACGTAGACCATGTGCTCTGCCACCAGGTGGCGAGAGCGTCCACACAACTGACATTTTAAAATACAGTTTGACCAAAATTATTTTTCTAAAACATATTTTTCATGGATAATATTTATCGTTTCCTTTCAGGTAGTAACTATTTCAGCACACAGTTAAAAAGTAACGCCAACAACATCAGGACAGAGCGAGGCAGACATAGAAAAAACGGTAAAAACAAACCGGTTGTTTTAGATTCTGGGTCACAAAATGACAGTGGGCATGTGTGTAATCGACAGCTACATCATTGCTACGCAATTTCATATTAGTAAATGAAAATCCCATTTTTTTCTCACCAATAACTGTTTGCATGTATGATTACAGCCGAAAATAGTACAGTACAGTAGTGCTAATGGGGCCTTAAAAACACCTTCCCCTTTTAGTTTTATTTCTTTCAAGCAAACAAATTTTAAGACTTCCTCTAGTCTAATAGCTCGATTCAAGCTGATGATTTTCCACATACTGCAACACAGCACTGACTTCACTTCCAACCTTATCTTCTCTCACTGCAGCCCACATTTACCTCTCTCTTAGCTAAACCTCCTCACAACGGTGTGCAAGATAATTCTTCATAATGGACACAGTGTACGCCATCTGCCTGGTCCAGCTGTTTTTATTATTACAGAAAAGCATGCAACGTGCTTTCTGCCCACGGTTTATTCACTGATATTAGATGTGAGAAGTAAAGTGCATGTGCAACCATATTTGTTAAATTTAACTTTTGACTCTGACTGATCTCAACAACTGATCGGAGACTTATTACCCCTATGTGTTTGTATGATGACTGCAGAAAATCAACACAGAATTGGTAACTTTGATACAAACTAGAATTTTATAAAGATTTAGCAGGCAAGTTTGGGCAACTAAGTAGTTTTTATGTAACTATAAGTCAGAAAGATATTTAAAACCATGAACAAATGAGAGTTTGTGCAAATGAGATACACTGTTCAGATTGAAGGATTGGCGACTGACTGAAGGGGCTGCACTTGACTCTAGCCAGCTTAGCTTCTATTGTGTGAGAGTGACAACTCAGGGAACACCTCAGACATCCTTGTGCCTGGAGAGGTGCCTCAGCATCTGAGAGTTCACCCAGTCCACCAATACCTGGTGGGTACTAACCCTCCTAACATGAATAACTATTCAAACATTTGTCACATGATCAGGATTCTCCCTGACTTCGATGCACTCTATCTCTTCTCTTTCCCTTTCCCTCTCCCGCTCCCGCTCCCTTTCCCGTTCTTTCCGCTTGGCTCTTTTTTTTTTCTTATGTCTCTTTTTGGATGGCGGGAAGAAGGTCAGGAAGACAGGCAGGATGACGAAGCAGTGCAGCAAAGTGCAGCCTGCGGTAAGTAGGGAGCACTTGAACAGTGTGTAGGTCAAATTGGAAGGCACAAACACTAGAGGCATGATCCCGATCACAAAGCAGGATGTGTTCTGCAAGATGGCCGCCCCATGCTCCTCCAGTGCCAACTTGATGCACTGTGTCCTTGTGTGCTCTGTAGCAAGCACAAAAGTGTACAGGTGTGGTGCACAGTGATCCATGGCAAAATTGAGAGTGTAAATAAGGCACAAGATGGAAATGCTGTCCATGCCGACATTCCAGAGGGTCATCAAACCTAACACACCCAGCTCCACAGACGTCACTGTGAGAATGAGCCAGAAGTTCCCCAAGGGATTGATGACCAGGAAGAAAGTGAGGATGAGGATGGTGAGTACGCTGAAACCTGAGGTCAGAATGGGTGAGATGACCGACGAGCTGTAGCGATCCATAAAAACAAATGTGGGATTAAAGGCAATGAATTTGATGCTGTTGATCAGCATCAAGGGACGGAGCTTTTCCAAAAGCTCCACCACCTCTTCCCGCTTCTTCTCTGTGGTCCGTGCTACCAAGTACATCCGTGAGGCAATGATGTCGTATTCGTCAGTCTCACGGTTCTTGGAGAAGATTATGTCCTCTGTGAAGTGCTGGTACTCCGGGCTGCGCAGGAAAGAACCCTTTAAAATATTGATGAAGTCGCTCTTTGTTGATGCACTCACATTTACCAATCGCAGGTAGTGGAAAAAGTTATCCATCCAGGAAATCTTGTTGAAGCCGTGACTCAGAGTCTTCAGGTGCTCCTGCACCGTGGAGTTCCAGTACTCAATGGGTTCATAAATGTAAAACCCAATCACAGGACTATAATTACTGAAGTACTTCTGTTGGGTCAGAGCATATGAAACACTTGGTGAGTTACTGGCCAAAAGGTTTACTACATTTGATCCATCACTTATTTGTAAACATCCCATGAATGAAAACGAGGCATAAATGAGATATAAAATGACCACAAATGGTTTCACATAGGTGTTGGTAATCCACTCCGTGTAATGTTCTCGTAGGAAGTGCTGGATGAAGTGATTCTGGTACGGTACACTGTCATGATGCGTGGACAGGTCATGGCCGTCACTCATCATGGTTTTAAACCACGTTGGCTGGCGGTCCAAGTACTCCACTGATGGAATCTTACAACAGAAGACACTGTGGTAGCGGTTCTGCTCAAGCTGTCCTGCAAACACTAGGCAGGAGCCATAGAAAGAGAATACATAGAAGTAGTTCACCAGGATGGCTACGCACATGCACTGGCAGAAGATTTTCACTGACTCAATGTTCGTAAAAGGGCTTGCTCCCATGCCAAAAGTGATGATGTAGAGAGAGCTGGTCATTGTGTAGCACACCATCACATCAGCAAATGCATCAGCCACACGCTCCTTGAAGGGCAGGTTTTCTCTTGTTCTCCTCCAGCCTGCCAGCAGTTCAAAGACACCTTTGGTTCCATGACCTAAAGGACAAGAGAGAATGGGTTAGCACATGCAGCTTTAAACAGCAGGTTTAAGATAATTGTCATATTTGCATGGTAAAAACAGTCACAAGAAGTAAAACACTTGTGTTTGTCTGGGAGAGTTTAGAACTATTTTTCATACCAACAAGAACCTTTAGCAGCTTTCACAAAGCAATTAAAGCACGAGAAGCCTTTTTGTGATCTTATTTATGAAAGATTGAGGCAACATGGAGCATTAGAGTCAACTTACTGCTGTTACGCCTCTGAGCTACCAAGTGACGTAATAGTAGAATACAATGGTACATATTTGAAAAGATAAGCTGCATTGACGTAGCTTGACACTGTGATGTAGTGATGACAGATGGTATTTGTCATTGGAGATGCCCGCCACATATTAAATGCATAGTTTTTATGTCTCTGAGAAAAGCTTGGGATATGAGTAACTGTTGGCTGCATCAGGTTTCGTGGACAAACAAAACTGAGTATCATCAAGGCTGACAAGAAAAAAAAACAGTCTGTCAGAAGAAAATCGACAATTGTGGCTTATCTGAATCTGACTCCTCGTTTGGCCTCGGATACAATAAGCTGACTATCAAACTTTTCCTGGGACATGGGTGACAAGGGACAAAAGCTCAGTCTGTCACAACTCCCGCTCCCCCTGAGAACTTCTGTGCTGGCTATCAGAACTTCTAGATGAATAACAGTATCAGAACTGTGGCCTATCTGAAAGTGCTCATGGACAAATCTTAATGCCTTGACGTCATGTGCACATGTAATCAGGTTTATAAATGTGCTTGCTGGTAGAGCGATTTGATGTCTCAAATCATGTCCTGATAGGACAAGATGTGAAGAGATATTTTTTGCAATACCACTATCTATCCCATAGGCGTTGCAACAATTATATGTGAATAGGACATGCCCCCCCCCCACACACACACACAAAAAAAAAGTTCATTTGGACACTCCCCCCCGCCCCACTTTTACTATGAAGCATTAGTTCAGTCGGTGCAGTTTCTCTTTCTTTGTGAACAAATCCATTCCACTTGATTAATAGAAGAATAACCGCTAAAACTCCACTCCAGGTTTTCCTGGTTACCTCCAACTCTAAACATAGCAGCATTGCTGGCTGCCTGCAGTGTTTCTGCTCTGAGTCTTATAAACGCGCACAGGTGAAGGAGATGGAGGCACATCTGTGTTGCTCGCTCGCCAGTTTAGCGAGCTTAGTGCAGGCAGTTGTTGACCAGGAGGGGTTGATCAGAATAGTTAGGAGGATGCTTGAGAGGAGTGCTACATAGCATCTTAGCTTAGCAGTAACTGTGACGCTGTAAGATGCTGCAAGTGTAAGAGATGCTGTGTGTGCATTAAAGCTGAAATGTAGTAGGGCTGGGCGATATGGACCAAAATTAATATCTCAATATTTGTATTATATTTTTATGACAGAGTTATTATTAGTGAGGCAAAATTTTGGGGTGTTGTCATTGATGAAAATCTATCATGGAAACAACATATAAATTTGGTTAAAACAAAAATATCTAAATCAATTGCAATACTTTCATGGCCATGGTCTTGAGCCGGAAAAGGGTAGCATGCCCTCTCCGGGTCGGGGAGGAGGTCCTGCCCCAAGTGGAGGAGTTTAAGTATCTCGGGATCTTGTTCACGAATGAGGGAAAACTGGAGCGTGAGATCGATAGGCGGATAGGTGCAGCGTCCGCAGTGAAGCGGGCGCTGTACCGGTCTGTCGTGGTGAAGAGAGAGCTGAGTCAAAAGGCAAAGCTCTCAATTTACCGATCGATCTACGTTCCCACCCTCATCTATGGTCATGAGCTTTGGGTTATGACCGAAAGAACAAGATCTCGGATACAAGCGGCTGAAATGAGTTTTCTCCGCAGGGTGGCTGGACTCTCCCTTAGAGATAGGGTGAGAAGCTCAGTCATCCGGGAGGGACTCGGAGTAGAGCCGCTGCTTCTCCACATCGAGAGGAGCCAGTTGAGGTGGCTCGGGCATCTGGTTAGGATGCCTCCTGGACGCCTCCCTGGTGAGGTGTTCCGGGCATGTCCCACCGGGAGGAGACCCAGAGGAAGACCCAGGACGCGCTGGAGGGACTATGTTTCTCGGCTGGCCTGGGAACGCCTTGGGATTCCCCCGGAGGAGCTGCTCCAAGTGGCTGGGGAGAGGGAAGTCTGGGCCTCCCTACTTAGGCTGCTACCCCCGCGACCCGACCCCGGATAAGCGGAAGAAGATGGATGGATGGATGGAATTGCAATACTTTATAGAGTCAGATATCTACTAAGTGTCAAAGCATTGTATTTGTTGTACAATACAATACTGTGCCACATTTGATTTAATGTGTTAATGTATGGGAAAAAGCATGTAAAAGCAGCACAATGCCTATTTTTATTTTGCAGAAAAGAATCATAAGAATTATAGCAAGAAAGCATTACTGTCACCCATCAAGTCAATTATTTTATCAGATGAAAGTGCTAAAGTTCTATGATCTGGTGGATTATAACATTTTGTTACACATGCATAGAGCTCAAAAAAGACACTACTGTCAAATATCCAAATGTATTTTGTGAAAAGATCAAGCTGCTACAATCTCAAAGAGAAAGATGTATTTGTAAAACCGCAATTTTGAACTAGTATGAAGGGAAGAACTACCGTAAAAACCGGTGTGTAATACACGTTTTTTTTTTTGCTCATTTGAATGTCCTGCGTATTATACACCGAAGCGTATTATCTATGGTATTTTCCCATATTTTTAGACCCATTTTTGGCTTTGATTCACTGTTTTTCATTTTGGCCTAAAAATTGTGCAGTACCAGTTTCGGCCGCTATGGGCGCTAATGCGCCCTGTAGTCTGTTTACCTGCAGACTGTACCAAAAATGGTGCAGTACCAGTTTCGGCCGCTATGGGCGCTATGGGCAGCAGCAGAGGACTCAGAGAGCGAAGAGGAAGAGGGCCACTTCCAGACGTATCTAGCTCATGTGTCCGAAAAAAGCCTCCTTTGGTCGGACTGACTCTGTCGCTGCCCGCTCCCTGCTCTGGATGTAGCTGCAATTATCTGTGAGGTTCACTGTTTTTGTTTGCAAGATTAGATACCACTCACAAACCACACCGCAGATTTTTAAATCCAGCTGATTTCACATTTGATTAAGCCCAGGAGCCCGTTTGCTATAAAGTCAGGTAAGAAATATATTTTTTAAGCGTTTATTTAGCTAAATGTAAAGAAATAAATCGGCGAACTATTTTTTAAAATCCAGCTCAGACCAACTGATTTCACATTTAGTTAAGCTCAGGAGAAGTATAAGAAATATATATTTTTTAGGTGTTTCTGTACGGTAGTTTTATTTTAATTAAATTCAGCTCTTGATGCGTAGCAAACCGTTTCTGTCTGGGTGCGCGCATCGTGTTGTTTACATTCAAAATTAAGCTAATTTGTAATCATTTATTAACAAAAATTAAACCGAGACACGTTAACATATATATTCAGCTAACAAATATATATTTTTTAGGTGTTTCTGTACGGTAGTTTTATTTTAATTAAATTCAGCTCTTGATACGCAACAAACCGTTTCTGTCTGGGTGCGCGCATCGTGTTGTTTACGTTCAAAATTAAGATCATTTGTAATCATTTATTAACAAAAATTAAACCGAGACACGTTAACATATATATTCAGCTAACAAATATATATTTTTTAGGTGTTTCTGTACGGTAGTTTTATTTTAATTAAATTCAGCTCTTGATGCGCAACAAACCGTTTCTGTCTGGGGGCGCGCATCGTGTTGTTTACGTTCAACATTAAGCTCATTTGTAATCATTTATTAACAAAAATTAAACCGAGACACGTTAACATATATATTCAGCTAACAAATATATATATTTTTAGGTGTTTCTGTACGGTAGTTTTATTTCAATTAAATACAGCTCTCACTCCAAACCGGACCTGTGTGTGTGTGCGCGCACTTCGTGTTGTTTACATTTTAAATTCAGCTGATTTGTAATAATTTATTAACAAAAATTAAACAGAGACACGTTAACATATATATTCAGCTAACAAATATATTTTTAGGCATTTATATAGTTAAATTTTAATTAAATTCAGCTCGCGCTGCACAATGGACCGCATTTCCGGGTTGTCTCATCGGTGACGCATAACGTCAGCGGTGGGTGGATGACACGTTACGTCGGCGTCAGGGAGGGTTTGGCGCCATCTAGTGGCCATAAAAAAGACTGTCACGGCAGCGCGTATTATACACTGAAGCGTATTATCTACTGATTTTTCTGTTTTATTTTGAAAAATTGGACAAAGCGTATTATACACCGGAGCGTATTACTGTATACACTGGTGAATACCCTTAATTCAGGGAGTAGGATCGTGGAATAACTTGAAGACAGACGTTAAAGAAGCCAAATCAATCCCTGTCTTTAAGAAACTGCTTAAAGTTGAATTGTTAAACAAATATAACAAATGTATTTAAATGAGTAATATATACAATTGAAAGTTGATTGAGTTATTAACTTATTATTATTATAGAATTTTTTTTTGAGTTCTATTAGATAAATAAGGAGCAGATTTAATAAGATATTTGTTCATCTGCTACCTTTCATTTCATATTTTATACATTTTTATCTTTATGTTTTTTCTTTACATGTTTTTTTCTTTATATGTTTTTTCTTTTTCAATTACATATGTTAATTGTTGTAATTCATTATGTAAATATTTTCTTTTAAAGTATTTTTTCTCTCTTCAATTACATATATGTTAATTATTGTGACTCATTATTATAAAATGAATAAACAAATAAATTGTGATATACAATATATATCTCAATATATTTTTCTTTCCATAAAATAATAACAAAAATGTATTTCTGAGTCAAAGCTGTGAGCCAGTTGTCACACAGCAACATTTATTAACAAACTGCTGTAACTCTACAAAATAAATGTCTAAAAATAAACTATTTACATAATTGGTTTATTTTTTAGACATTTATTTACACTTATTAAATAATAATCCTCTTCAGTTGAGGGCAGCTGTGGCTGAGAGGCTAGAGCAGTCTCCTCCAATGGGAGAGCTGGGGGTTTGATTCCACCAGCAGTCACATGCTGAAGTGTCCCTAGGCAAGACATTGAACCCCTCAATGCCTCTGTGCGTCCCATCGGTGTATGAATGTGATAAAGCTCTGATTAATCCTTGTACAGATCTAGTAGAGTGCTGTATTTATGGGTAAAAGAGGACACAGATTGTGTGTTTTTAGCCTGCTTCCTTAAAAAAACACAAGTCTGAGCTTATATAGCCATTCTGCGCTTTATGAGAGGAGCAGAGAGAGGTGGAGACATTAATAAATCAGCAGTTTATCATATCGCTAAAGATACAGTCAGTCTCAGCTGTGGAAGAAGACGGCTAAAGCGTTAGCCATCTTGTTAGCTACTCCAGACCTTCGAAACACCACCTCCCTTTCTCTGTTCAAGACTGCCCTGAAAACACATCTCTTTAGACTCGCTTATTAACTTTACTAAATGTATATGATATGTATATGATATGTATATGATATATAAGTATAAAACTATATGAATGTATATGATATTCTTTTTTGTATTTTATATTCTTTATTTATTTTATATTTCAATTTGTTACTGCTGATGTTTGAACTGTGCTTGTTTGTTTTCTTGCTGAGAAGTGTCCTTGGGTGTCCTGAAAGGTGCTTTAAAAAATTATTATTATTATTATTATTATTATTATTATTATATAAGGATTGTATCTTTAGCAATATGATAAACTGCTGATTTATTAATGTGGCCACTTCTCACTGCTCCTCTCATTAAGCTTAGCTAAATAAGCTCGGACCCATGGTTTGTTTTAAGGAAGCAGACTAAAAACACTTGGAGTTGCCGCTTCATGGTTCATGTTCCACTCCACTGTTTAAATGGTGAAAAAGATTCGTAGTTCCGCACTTTCGTCGGGACTACTTTCAGCATTGTCTACAGAAAAAAAATTTCTGCCCGTCATCTGACAATTTAAATCCAAACTAGCTAAGAAAGAACATAGTTTTTTTTTCCTCAGCAGCTAGCGGCTCTTCATATCTGCCATGTTTACTTGTTGTGCTAAAATTCTCCGCCCACTTCCTGCTGGCAGGAAAGAGGGGGCGGCTGAGGGGTTGGGTTTGTGTTCAGTGAGGGAGAAGGAGTGGGGCGAGTGGGAGAAAGAAGGCAGCAGGAGGATTTTCAAGTATAAAACTATATTGTTTAGATCGAGATAGTCTCAACTTGTATCGCAAAAAAAAATTTGCGATATTTTAAAAATATAGAGATATTGCCCAGCCCTACTGAAATGTCTTTACACCCCCAAACCTGATTGTCCTCCAACTTTGTGAGAAACATAATTTAGATGAGTATTGAACACCAATAAAAAAGTCTAGTGGTGATGTTTTTTATTTCTCTATAAATTCTACTCTAAGCTTCTGCCGAGAACAGACGTTCCCCCCTCCCTCTCCGCTTTGCTTTGCTGCTCTGTCTGTCTGTGAAACTGCTTCTGAGCCTCTCTTGCATATCTTCCGAACAAAAAACTATGGACTTATTTGGCCAGTTGGTCCTCTACACAATGTGATAACATTTCTTCAACTAGAAGACAGGCTTTAGGCGAGCCGATTTGCCATGTTGGCACGCACACAGCTGGATATCTCATCGACTTGAAGACTTGATGACGTGTCTATCTCTAATGTTATCTGTGGATCTAAAGGACACATATTTAATTGGATTTATGATAACTGGTTCCTGCTTTTTGGATTCAGCTGGTTGCTGGTATAGGATATTTGAGGAGGTCAATATTAAACTGACATACTTTATATATCTTAATTACTTATTCAGATTGAATAGTAATTTCACGGATTATTTTCTTTTTCAGTTTACCCAATATTTCTGTGATCTTTATGATAGATAAATAAACCATAAAGCCATTAAGTGACAGAGACGTTGATTTTAGTTTGGTATGCCAGGAGACACTACCATTTATTTAAAATAAATCAACTAAAATTAACACCATTACACTTGATTGATAGATTTTCACTTTCTTGCAATTTAACACGTCAGCACATTTAATTGTAACAACAGACATAAGTAATGATGAAACGTTACTATTTATCTGTGGCTCTATGACTTAAAATGTAGTTACCAGCTTAAATTGAGAGGGATAAAGAAATAGGCGGAAAGATGGAGAGATGGTTTAAAGGAAATTGTCTTGAGCATGTTACCAGAAATGACACTCCCCATCAGATTTCTGCTGAATCCCAGGTACGTTTGTAAACACTGACTCTTTAAGACGACCAGTCTGGTAAAGAGATGGCACCAGCCTTTCAGATGCACAGAGTCCTTCAGGCCCAGTACGTCCGAACTGGTTGTTTACTTTCCAACGTCTCCTGGGGTCCGCTTGGATCATCAGAAAATGTGTCAGCTCCTGGTTGACTTTAAGGCAAGACGTTTCTCAAAGAAAGTTCATTAAGAACTTGGAGCTCTTTGAATTTATGGAGGCATCCATGAATTTGTGCTGAACAAGCCAGTCTTTGGCGTATGACTGCAGCTTAAATCAGCTTCAAAAGAAGGGACATGATAGTTCTTGCTGTCCGATCCAACTCTGAAGCGTTCCGGGAAGCAAAACGCTTTTACTAAAAATTTACCCATAGTAATTCACATCACAGGAGAAATGCTTTTAAGACAATAAAATGCACAGTGTATTCAAGACCAGGTTTATTGGTGTGTTTTTTAATATATAGTATATTTATTAGGGCTTTAGGAAGTACTAAATAATTCATAATTATACCCTTGGCGTCTCCCTACAACACATGTTTTCTACAGGTGAGAGGAAGCTGCAGTGACCACAGGTGCACCTTTTGAAAGTTTTTATTTATTTATTGCTTTACAATTTGGATTGAGATAGTTGAAAATTATTTAAAAAAAAAGATAATTTGTTACTGCTTTGAACATTAGCCTATGTTGCTAATATAAATTTACCACTCAGATGCTGGACCCGTTCGGTCCACACCACCAGATTCTTGCACAAGAGCGTCAGTGCCTGTAGCCAGCAGCTCGAACTGATCAGGACCTGTGGCTCTCTGCTCCAAGTCTCCCTCAGTTTCTGGTGAGGGAAGAGGAGAAAAGACCTGTGTCGCTGTGTTCACTCTCCATGTTGCATAATATTATGCTAATGCTAGCTGCATGTCACGGTCCTGGCCACACCCACCTACTCGCTCTAACCCCACCTCCTCTCCTCCTTTAGGCGGTGCCTCTACAGTCTATCGGAACACCCATTTTGGAGAAGATTTTGAATTTGAACTTGGGGAGGAGTTAAAGACCCAGAGCCCGTTTAGTTTCACTTTAAAGAATAACACAGCATATAACATATGTGATCATAAGACATAATTGTAAATTACAACACTGCTCGTGAATAAACACATGTGATGCTCTGATTATATTTGTATTAGAACAAAATCAAAGATAGAAATAGTCTCTTTTGAGTGAATCTGTCCTTTGATTCAAACTAATAAAATAAATTGTGTTAAATGTCAGGTTACTGAAAGGGTCAGTGAAAAGCATCACTGAAGAGTTCAAAACACTTCAGTTTGACCCTGGGTAGGTCCACTACACTGGTTTTATCTACAATTTATGGAAGTCGTCTGCAACAAATTTGAGACCCGATCACGCTGCTTGCCTTTGTGATGGCTTGGTTCTTGCCTGTGTACCCAGACTCAGTTGCCTTGGACAGAATGGATCAGATCTTGGGGATTTTTACACAGGTACGTTGTATCGGTGTGTGGCCACATAATTTTGGACATTTTCAGAATATTTTGGACCAACACAGACTTAAGGTAGATGTCATTATGTTCTGCCTGTACTTCAAAACAAACGTGTGTTTATCTTAATCTGGCTCCCCGGCTGGCCTTCAAGGCCACCTTATCTGAATTTGCCTGGAGGACATGTAATCTGACGCTCACCCCCTGCCTATCGGGGAACTCCACCGTCAACCAGAGTGAACCAGCTGAATAAACATTCTGTCATCATTTCAAAACTCTTGGATTCTCATTAGCGTTGACCTTGGCCATTCCCCGACATCCTCGAGAATGTGTACGGATCTCATCAGAGGGAGCTGTTGATTATTCCATCCTTGTCAGAACTCTTACGGTGACCTCAAGAGTATCTACAAATATTGCTTATTATTCTCAGTGTCTCCCCACTCTACAGAATGTCTACGTCATTATGTGCTCATCTATGCGAGGTGTTTTTTAATTTTATAATTTTTTTCCTCAGGCATGAAGAAAGATTTTAATAGAAAAATCGCCTCCATTTCCTAATGTGTCTAATTTCATTACTTTTTTGTCTGCCTAAGCAGATCTCACTTGTAAATGAGTCTTCAAGGCTCAATATGACTTATCTGTCTAAATAAAGGTTGAATTAATATATATATAATATAATGAATGTCCTTGAGTGAGTGAGGGTGTGGATGAGGGTGGGTCTGTATGATTGTGTTTGTGTATGAATGTCTATTTGATAGGCCGGGTCGTAGTCTGTCCCCTATTCGATAAAGCTGGGGCTGCTTGGTGTCGCACCCCTGGCGTGTGGCCCCCCTAGTGGGGTGTGCCCATGCCTGTCGGCACGCTTGGTGCCCTAGGTGTCGGGGTTGGGCGCTTGGGCGTATGTCGGCTCGGCCAGGTGGCTGCCTGGTGGGGCTCGGGTCCTCTGGTCCTGTCGGGCCAGGGCCTGAGGGTTGGGCATCCCCGGTGCCCGGGCCTTGGTGGCTGTACCTGGGGCTACGCCAGTGCAGCGGGTTCCGGCGGGGGCCTGTGAGTATGTCGCTGTGGGTCCCGAGGGGTCATTGTGTGTAGTCGCTGGTGGGGTCTTCCGGTTCTACCCTTTGGTCGGATCTGGGAGGTGGGTGAGTGGCTCATCATGTTTGGATGGCCCTGGGGGCTCTGCGCTCAGGGTCCTTCTTGGGGTCTTGGGCTCTGGTCCCCCTTATATCTGGTCCCCCTTATATCTGCCTCAGGCCTTGGGGGGCAGATCTCTGATGCTTCACGGTCGCTATTGAATGTTCTATTAGAGAAGCCTTATTCACTTATGCATGCTCACAACCACACACAAATGGATGCGGGAATATAAGTGTAGATATCATATGTAGATATGTAGATGGGTATATGACTGCATATGAATGTATATGTTTGTATGTATATATTTGTAGATATAGGTATATAGTATACAGGTAGTCCCCGACTTACGAGCGAGTTCCGTTACAACGAGGTGCTCGTAACACGGAAATCTCGTAATTTGGAACGGCCGCCACGTGTCTCGTAAGTCCGGAATTTCGCTCGTAAGTTGGAACGGTTTTGCTAGCGCGACTACAAACACTCGTTTTTCATCGAAAAACTGCTTATGAGTGCATAAAAATGATCGGAAACGTGTGTCCACATGTTTAGCTAACGAACTGTGGTGAAAAAACACAGAAAAACTCAGTATTTTTTGCGTTTTTTCCAAAAATTCGCCAGCTCGTAAGTCCGGAACCTCGTAAGTTAGAGCGCTCGTAAGTCGGGGACTACCTGTATATATATTTATAGAAATCTACTGTAAAGTCATGAATGTTATGGGTCTTTTATGCATATGTGTTTTGTTGCTGTGTTCTGTTATGTACTTTGCAGGGTTGCGGACGGCGGTCGGGTGTGTTTGCCTTGTGCTCTTTTTGTGGATAATTGTTATGTTTTGTAGTCTTGATTTCTGTCTTTTCTTTCTTTCTTTCTTTCTTTCTTTCTTTCTTTCTTTCTTTCTTTCTTTCTTTCTTTCTTTCTTTCTTTCTTTCTTTCTTTCTTTCTTTCCTATAAAAAAATCATAATGTTGTGAAGAGGATGGCTGTAAGGTGAGAAGTCAGGCCATCTATAAAAGGAAAAAAAAGGTTAAATGAATAAATACAAATAGTGCCAACCTGATGCTGTGTGTTAAAGTGTATTAAAGTTCAAATGTCTTTAAAACCCACAGCTGAATTTACATAAAGTTAGTGAGAAACATGCTTTAAATGTGTGGAATTAAAGGAAATCTAGGTGAAATGCTGCTTTTGTACACTAGAGTACATACATACACTTTTTTTAATGCGCGCACGCACGCACGCACGCACGCACGCACGCACACACAAATAAATAAATAAATAAATAAATAATAAGAATAAACACTGCAAAATGTCACATCATACTGATACTGTACTGATCTGTTTCTTGTTGCTGCGTTCATCTGTGACCATCTGCTCATGTTCGTGCTGCTGTTTATAATGATGTTTTTCTACTACATTAGGGCTTAGTGTATTACTAGCTGATGTGATGTCTCTCTTAGTTAATCCTAGATGTTATTATTGTATTTCTCTTGCATTTGTTGTTGGATGTAACTGGGACCCTGTGTACATAATCTCGTTTTCAACACATGTACTACATGCGGTGCAAATGACAATAAATTCTCTCTGACTCTGACTCTGACTCTGACA
>JBBPBX010007571.1:13269-37368 GCA_038048925.1 Garcialebias charrua | reverse complement strand
ATGAGATAAGATATCATAATTATGAAATAATATCTCATAATTGAGATAAGATGTCATAATTATGAGATCCTGATCTCATTTTATTATTATGAGATCAGGATCTCATAATTATGACATCTTATCTCATAATTATGAGATATTATCATAATTATGACATCTTATCTATGAGATCAGGATCTCATAAGTATGAGATCATGAGTCATTTTATTTTTTATTTGGTGAATGCAATGCTCTTCCGTACCTTTCAAATTTAAAACACAAAAGAAACAATTTACAAACCATATGGAGAAAGAAAAAAAATAAACAGATTTAAAATGAAAGGAAGCAGAAGAAGAAAAAAAATCTTATATCTGCCCCTTCTTAAAACAAAATCAATTCAAACAATGATCATCCATGAACCAAATTAATAAATTATAACAATTTACTGGTTTATAGTACATTTAGCATTTACCATTTATATATATATCTCTTTTCAGGAATTTACTCTTAGACATTGACTTAGCTTTTTTTAACATCATTTTCCAAACTATTCCATAAACCTATTCCGTACAGTATTAAAGTAGACCGACCCTTTAAACTAGTTCTATACTGTGGTTTAACAAAAATGTCTGTTCCATTAAGATTATAACAACTTTTCCTTTTTACAAAATGCTTTTGAATATTTGAAGGTAGTGTCTAATTTTGTGCTTTATACATTAATAAAAAATATAATATTCCACCAGATCATAAAACTTCAGTAATTTCGATTTACTAAATAATAAACTTGATGGATGACAGTAATGCATTCTTGTTATAATTCTTATAGCTCTTTTTGTAAGATAAAAATATGCTTTGTTATAGTTTTGCATGCTGTTCCGACATCAACACAACAGTTATAGTTTATTTTAGTTATACTTTTTATACTCTTTTTTTTTATACTAGTATGCAAAAACTCAGGACAGTATTATGTTCATTAAATGTTTAATGTTTTAGTTTTAGAGTTGGTGTAAATTTTCATACTCTTATACCACTATGCAAAAAACTCAGGACAGTGTTAGTTTTACTATTTTATGCTTATGTCTATTATTATATGTTTCAGTGTTTCAATGTTTAGATGTTTACTGTTGCACCGAGGGACTGAGAGAAACGCAATTTCGGTCCTGTGTATGTCCTGTACAGTACATATTGCAGATCTGACAATAAAGTTGACTTTGACTTTGAACACAATAAATTAAATGTGGGACTATAATTGTATTATACAGCAAATACAAGGCTTTATCATTCAATAAATCCTTTACTTTATATAGTACTGCTGTGGTCCTGTGGATTTAGATATTTTAGATTTAACAGAATTTATGTGCTGTTTCCACGACAGTTTATCATCAATGATTACACCCAAAAACTTAATTTCACTTACTCTACATATTTCAACATCATCAATTTTGAAAAGAACAACAGTAATCTTTTTTAAAACTAAAAATCATATAATTTGTTTATCAATGTTCAATGATAACGTATTTAAATTAAATCAAGTTTGTATCTTGACAAACTCCTTCATTAACTCAAACATCCGTTCCAAGTCATTACCCGAATAAAAAAAAGTGGTATCATCAGCAAAAAGAACACATACCAGACGCATCCATCAAATAATTAATATATAAAATAAACAACTTATGTCCAAGTACAGAGCCTTGTGGTACTCCACATGAAAAACTACAGTAGCTAGATCTTATATCATCTATTTGTACAAACTGCTTTTGTCTTGCAAATAACTACATATCAACTACAAAGCTGGTCCTCCAATACCATATTTGTCTCATTTTTCAAGTACCGGTAGAATATTGTGGTCAATTGTATCAAATGCCTTTTTAAGATCAACAAACACACTTACACAATATTGTTTTTGATCAACAGCTGCAGTAAGGTGTTCCATCAACTCCATAGGGCCATGGAAGTTGAGTTATTTGCTCTGAACCCATATTGACTATTACTTAAAATATTATGTTTATCAAGAAAAAGGTCAAATATAGTTACAATTTTTTTTCTAAAATTTCTGAGAATTGTGGCAACAATGATATAGGTCTGTAGTTGTTATATAGACATTTGTCACCATTCTTAAAAAGAGGACCTTGGCTATTTTCATTCTGTTTGGAAATATTCCTTTTGAAAATGACAAATTACAAATATATGTGGCTCAATAACATAACTTATTATTTCTTTTACAACCATCGTTAGCAAAATATCTCGTGAACCACTGGGCAGATTTGTCTTTAATTTTCAGAAAGTAACCATTTAACACACGGCTACAAGTGTTTAACATTTGGTCTCAGCAGGATTTAGCAAGGCTGCCGCAGCCAGTAGAAATGAAAAAGTAAACAAATGGCTGCAACTCAATCACATTTGCATATTTTGATCTGCAACTCGGTGGTAGTAGCCGGGGCTGATCCCCAGACATATAATATGATTAATAAAAAAATACTCTAAAGTTTTGCCATGAACTTATCTGGAATCAACTTCACCAGTCTTGTGAGCAAAATAACTCACAAACCTCTTCATGGTGCTTAATGAAAACTTCAGAACATAATCAATGGATGTATATCTGCAAATATTTACCCATTGGAGCCAACTCAAATCGAGATGGCCACTAAAGCCAGCTGATCTTACAAAACACAAAAACTGGCTAGCTTGATTAGATGTGGTTGTAGACCCAGACTCTGACATGAAAGGTGGCGAGAAATATTAATTATTTTAAGGCTTTTTTCTTGCGTTTCTTTTCAAAATATAAACAAAATTGACTAAAATGTACAATATTTAAACCTCTAACGTTTTAAACTAGCCTGGTTAAAACCAGACCCTTGCCAGGACAAGGGTCTGGTTTTAACCAGGCTAGTTTTAAACAGCAGATTGTCCAAAGTCCTGCAGTGAAGCTTTGGCGCCGCCTGGTGGACAATCTACTAAAGAACAGGAAAGAAATGGAGCTAAAACAAGCTGCAGCATTTTCAGTAGATGGAGCAACTTCTACGGAAGAGCATTGCATTCACCAAATACTGTAAATAAAAAATTGACTCATCATCTCATACTTATGAGATATTATCTCATACTTATGAGATGATATCTCATAATTATGTGATGACATGACATCTCATAATTAGGATAATGTCTCATAATTATGAGATATTCTTGGTACTTATGAGATATTATCTCATATTTATGAGATATCTCATAATTATGAGATCAGGATCTCATAATTATGAGATATTAGCTCATATTATGACATCTTATCTCATAATTAGAGATCTCATAATTATGAGATGTCATAATTATGAGATATTCATGGTTCATGGTACTTATGAGATATCTCCTAATCATGAGATAACATCTCATAAATATGAGATCAGGATCTCATAAGTATGAGATGATGAGTCAAATTTTTTTTTTTTGGTGAATGCAATGCTCTTCCGTAACTTTCAGCACTTCTTTTTAATAAATAAAATATGCATGAAGACAAACTATTCAGTTGTCCACATTTAAAAAAAAAAAGTGTTGCTGCCATAAAACTCAAAATGCCTCCCCCCCCCTCCCCCCACAAAATGGTGCAATGTCCTAATTTAAAGTTTTAAACTTTGATATTTATGTGCCATTGTGAACAAAATGTGGGCTTATGAGATTTTCAAAACATTGCTTTCTGATTTTATTCATATTTTACACAACAACATAACTTTCCCAGACGTGGAACTGTGTTGGGTAAATGGTGCTGTTTAGTAATAACTCAAATAATATTTGCTGATTTGCCAAAACCTGAAAAAAATAAAATAAAATGCACGGGGAAAACAACGTTTGGAGGTTGAGACTTGGTTCATCCAGAAAGCAGGACGTCTTCCTGCTGACCTGCTGATTCTGCAGCTCCGTTATCACCACAGCTCGACGACGAAAGGTTTCCGTCAAATAACAACCATTTCAAACAACAATGGAACAACGTCAAACCCAAGAAGCTTTAACATCAGTGTAATAAAGTGCAGGTTACACCAAATATCTTTAAAAATAAACTCATATAAACATATTATTAGAGCTCGTTGTCCAACTTTTAACATTGTAGTGATAAAAAAAATCATTTTAACCTTAATCCCACAATACAGAACTGTTTTATACGCTCGTTAATTTTTTTAATCGATAACAGATTAAACCTACGAGAAATCAATCAAATTTAGATTAGACCAGTCCTGAACAGCTCAGAAACAGACAAATATTTTATAATCTCATTACAAATTAAAATAAATCAAAACAAGGTTAACATTAAATCAACACAAGAAAAATTTAATTAACACTGACAGTTTGGGATTAATAGTCCAAGAAGTAATTTAAACATTTATGTTCATTTCACTGATGATTTCACAGGAACAACGTCGAGTTTGGAGCAGGGTGTTTGGTTTTAGATTTTATACGCGTTTGGACAATTTAGATTATTAAAAAATAAAATAAAATTCACTTTGGAACGTGGGTCAGAAAAATGTTCATAATTCTGCCAGATTAGATTAGAAGTGAACGTTTATCAGTTGAAAGCGTCACGGACAGACCCAAACGTTGCTTTTCTCACCAGGAGGGCGCCGTGCCGGTTCGAGGCCAAAAGACGTTTTAAAACTCATCTCAAGTTACAAACCCTTCGTACCGTCTTTAATTTTTCTTATAATCTAGACGAAGCTGCGGCCCGGGGGCCAAACCAGGACCGCGAGTGAGCTCAGTTCGGCCCCAGTGGGATCATTTTGAATAAAACTAGATTTTAAACCATAAAGAAAAGTTAATGATGATAACTACTGGAAGTCCGGGCCCTGATCTAGACAAATTGTGCGCTTTCAAACTGGGATTAAACTAAATAAGACGAGACAACAAAGATTAACGAAGGAGAACAGCTGAGCAAACAAAATGTGAAACCGTCGAGAAGCTGAAGGAACTCCAGCATCTTCGCATCCATCATCTTTACCCGCTTCTTCCTTTCTGGGTCACTGATGCCCATGTCCACCGTCACTGTGCGAGAGGCGGTGGACAGCTGGACAGGTCCATCACAGGGACACAGAGACAAGCGAGCAGTCACTCTCGCACACAGTCTAACATGCATGTTTTTGGTCTGTGGGAGGAAACCGGAGTTTCCGGAGAAAACCCACGCAGCACGGAGAGAAAATCCAACCCCCGCCCGCGGGATTTGAACCAGCAACCTCCTCGCGGAGAGGCCACAGCTCCACCTGAGCCGCTCGACTAATTTCTTATTAGATAAATTAACACAAATCATCAACACATATCAAACGACTTCACATCAACAGAACGCAGTTCGTTGGGTTTTCACCCTCGGTTGCCTCCAGGCGACGCGGCCCATTTTATTTAAACGAGGACCGTTTTATTTATTTATTTCAAACGAGGACCGTTTTATTTATTTATTTTAAACGAGGCATGTTTTATTGATCAACGCTAACATTGTTTATCTTCCTGCTGCTCTCTTCTTCAAGGGGTCGCCATAGCGAACTAGCAAAGACTTCATAGTTGGTTTTTTTTACACTTCCTGGTGACACCACAGACACTGAGCTACCACAGCCCTTTTGTGTGGAGCACAGAGCCATCTAGGGCATCTGGGGGAGCAGATGTGGGGGTTCAGAGCCTTGTTCAATGGCTCAGAGTGGGGCAAATGAGGGTGGAGGCAGGTGCTTCACCTTTCCTACACACATTTTGATGTGCTAATGTGTTTCACTGAGAGATTCAGTGAAAAGGTGTTTCAATACAGTTTTCAGAGGCCAGGGTGTTCCCCTACAGTTTCAGAGACCAGGGTCTGGTCCACTACATTCCCCCCTTTTGGAAGTCATCGCATATCCATGGGGATGAGTTCCAACACAAAAGGATCCCACCAAATGTCTCTGATCTTGATGTAATCCAGCAAGTGGAAAAATAAAAATTATAATCCCATATTGTTTGTTGGTAATTCCATACTGTTTGTAGGTAATACCATTGCGGCAAAACTTTTAATCCTTTGGAAAACTGAGTCTGTAATCCCTTGGAAAACAAAGTTTATAATCCACAGTGGTAATTCCACATTGATTAGAGTTGTTGATTTAATCAGCAACAATTGTTTTTATATCCGCATGTAGAGGGGGTCCCTTGATTGACGCAGAGGAGGCGACCTTTGGACGAAGGTTGGAGACCAAGTTTGAGTTGGATTTGTGTCTTATTCAAATTAATAAAATAAAACAGTGTTAATGTGTTTCACTGAGAGATTCAGTGAAAAGGTGTTTCAATACAGTTTCTAGAGACCAAGGTCTGGTCCACTACATCAGTATGGGGAGTCGAACCGGCAACTTTCGCTAGCCTCTGCTCCATCACTCCCCCTACATGCTAACATAAGGGAGAGGAAAGTACTAAAGTGGATCTGCACTGGTCTGTGTTGCTTCCTCGAGCTCGAGTATTTATTAAAGTGCAGGCGGCACTGCCAGCAGCTGAGAGTGAGGATGACGAGTCGTATGCCGGTAGTGATGAGGAAGATGAGGCCGTGGCAGGGAGAGAAGTGAAAGTGAGGCTGGAGACACAGTGAGGACCAGTGGACCATGACCCCCCAGTGGGAGCGCCACCATCAAAGCTGGCGAGTTGATCAGACGTTGCATTGGCCAGTTTGGGTTGGAAAAAGGGCGGAGCTAAATCCCCAGCGCCGTGCTCGTATGTTGCTGCTTCCTCAACTTTCTTAAGTTTTTTTTTTTTAGTGCACCTACTTGTGCACGTGCATGTGTTGTTGTGGGTTCTTAAGATAATAAATAAAGCTTAACCTCGAAACGACACCGGCTGCGACGTTTCGACAATTCGTGTTGGGCGACGGTCGACGTCTGCGTGAAAGCAACACGTGCAAACGAAACGTGACTTTTTATTAAAACTACACACGTCATCGGACTGATCTGACCGCAGTGGTACAAATTCATTCATAAATAAAATTTAAAAATGCATAAAATGCGTATCGTTTTTGTTATAGCGTCCAATTTTAGAGAAACTGTTTTATAGTGCGCACCGTCGTGCACGAAGTCTCCGCCGTTTGGATATTCCGGACTTTTCCCAAACGATGCGGAGGAGTCCGTCGTAAACGGCTGCGGGAAACACGAGCGTAGGTCAAAGGTCATGAAAGAAGGGGGCGTCATCTCAGAGGATGTGGGATGGTCGAGTTGGCCCCACAGTCGATGTAGGCGAAGGTGTCCCGCGTCAGCTGCTCCGTGTGGGAAAGATAAGAAATATTCATGGTCATCCTGGTGGACAAACAGAAAATAAACACATTTAATTATTATTTTTTTGCTTTTATTTAAAATACGTTCTATCATGGCACTCTTTATGTTTGCAAAAAAGCATTTTGTGCGAGTCGTATATATATTGTAGACTTGCGGGCCACCGCGGGTTCTAAAATCCAATAACTTGTAGAAAAGCCATCACTGAAAATCTTTTGGTCTTTAAAGGATAGTAACAAACTTACTGTATGAAACATTTTAAAAACGCATTTATTTAACCAAAAAAAAAAAACGTGGACAGTAAAGAGAAATGCTGCATTCATGTGGCGTCGCAAACGTAGGAAAAATGTATTTCTGAGTCTATTTTATCTCAAATATAATTTCCATTAAAAAGGTGACAACCACAGAAGCGACCTGGACGTGTTAGAAAAGTTGTTTTCTACATCAGCGTGGAGTTTCATCTTAAATAAAGAGACAACTCGCGCAGATGACCTAAACCAAGCTTCACGTGAATGCAGCATGAAACACAGCACTCCAATAAAGATCAACGTGTACAGCAAAAGTGCTAAATGAATGTGATTCAGTAATATAGTACTGTATTTTCCACCGTACACGTCGCACTGCCCTATAAGCCACATCAGTCCAAATATGTCTAATTAAAGTGGAAAAATCCATAAATACGTCACTTCTATTACGCGTCACTGCTGCCAACCTGGATATGTGGACCGGTGTTGTGCCAAAAATCAATTGGCTGCCAAATGGCGGCTGCGGAAGAGTGCACTGGCGGACTTTAACAAGAATTTTACAAGATTAACACTTACAAACAATTATTTGTTTGCTTGAAATTATAACAAAGGTGTGTCTCAGTTGAACTTTTACTTAATAAATGCACTTCAATGGTCAAATCAGCTGCATTTCAAAAGCTGATACGCGGAAGTAGGAACGCGCAGAGGGACGAGTCGCTGCGCATTTCTTTGAAATTTAACAAGATTAACACTTAAAAACAATTATTTGTTTGCTTGACTTTACAGTAAAGGTGCGTTTCAGTTGAACTTTTACCTAATGAATGCACTTTAATGGTCAAATCAGCTGCATTTCGTCGGGGCGGCGCAGCGAAATGAAGCTGATTTGACGTTAGCACCAAGCGAGTTGGAAGAAGGTGGCTTGATATGGCAAGCCGATTGTGTCATTAATAGCCACATTTTACCTATTGCATGACACAACAGCATCCCATACTACTCGAGTGCCATCTAGCGGCTGAAAATGGTAGTGTTCAATATTTTCAGTCAGAATGAATGAAAACGAACGTATCTCGGTCAAAAATTGGTTTATAGATATGGGAAAAAATAGAGATGCATGATAATATCGGCATGTCTCCGCTGATATTAACGTTAAATTTCAATATCGGACATCAGCCATTCCATTAAAATAACTTGCCGATATAAAAGGTCATTATTTTGCCTGCAGCGGCAGCACAACGTGATGACGTCACGTGTGCCATACCCAAATTAAAAATGTCGGCGGGGTGGAAGTTTTATTTTTTGTTGGTGAGGATGTCAGATTCTGAAGATTTATGGACTACGTTGAGCCTCGCTACATCGTCCACAGTCAGAGATATTTTTCCAATGTAGCCTTACCCGAGTTAATACTGTCATTTCCGACGTTGTTGAGAAGCTAATAGTCGATAGCACGACTTGTTGGGTGAGATTTATCAGACATTTAGACATCGTGTTAGCCCCATTAGCATGATTAGTCTTACGGCACAATGGACAGACAAAAATTTTGAACTTAAAACGTCTGTGCTTCATGCACAGGAGTGCAGAGGATCCCACACTGCAACTAGGAACCTGGAACAAGCCTCCACAAGTGAGACAGCGTTGCATGTGACTAATGCTAATAAATTACATTTAACACTTTTCATTTAATAAATGTCAAAGTGCTATGCATATCATATAGCTGTTACTGAAGATATGTCACCAGCTCTTACAGCTGTTGCACAATTTTTGTAGCAAATAAGCCTAATAAGAGGCTATGTTCTGACAAAGGTACATATATAAAATATCGGTATAGGTTATCGGCCAAATAAGTTTTAACATTCCGGATATCAGCCAAAAATACAATATTGTGCATCCCTAGAAAAAAACATAAATAAGTCGTAGGGTATGTAATTTATGCAAAAAAAAACCTGTGACTTATAGGCCGAAAAGTACGGTAAGTTTCTTTGGGCTGCTCCCTTCTTCAGAGGTCGACACAGCAAGTGAACTCGCATGAAAGATTTTTCAAGCGCAGAGGTGACAGGGCCTTCTCTGTAGCAGGTCCAAGACTTTGGAACGAGTTACCTCTGCTCGTCAGACAGGCCCCCTCCCTCTCGGTTTTCAAATCCTGTTTAAAGACTCACTACTATTCCGTTGCGTTCAACACCAGATGATCTGTGTTTGTTGTTATATTTGTTATCTGTGACGATTTTATGTCTATATTCTATTTTTTACTTCATTTTGTATGTTACCTATGTGTTGCCTGTTGTTTGTTTGTTTGTACAGCACTTTGGTTGGCCTTGTCGCTGTTTTAAGTGATTATAAATAAAATGGTATGGTATATGTTTTACACCTTCCTGACGCAACTTGGGTTTGAACCTGCAACCTCGGGATTATAAGACCGCAGCACTGACCAACAAGCTAACACAGCATCTGATTCAGTAATGTAATTTAATTTAATAATTTAGTTTGCGCATGCTCGGCGGGCCGGATTACAAAGCCTAACGGGTCGCGTATGGCCCACGGGCCGTGGTTTGCCCAAGCTTGACAATAAGCTTGAAGCATAAACCTTCATATAAAAATAAAAGAACTGAGTATTTGTGGCTTTAAGGTACTTTCGCTGCCTCTCCATGAAGCTGAGCCAGGAAATCACAGCCACCCCAAAGCAGAATTGTCTTTAAGGCCCAACTCAAACAGAAAGAAAAGCTCCGATCGTGATTCAGTGAATTCCCGTCTTGCATCATCTAAAAAGAGAATGTCTCCGTGGCTGCGGTTTGTAATGTGCCCTCAACGCTGCGGCTTCGGGTTTCCTTGAGAACTCTGACACTTACTGCAGCTGCAGGAACAACGTGTGGATCTTGATTCTGCCCGATTTGCAGTAGTTGCTGAAAGACATTCAAAAAGAGGAACGCTCATCAGATCTTTCTCTCAATGTTTCTAATGAAAATGGTGTTTGCTTCTTACTTCAAGTCTTTGTCTTGGATCTTTAGGTTGATTTCTGTGGTGTACTGCAAACGGGTTTACAGGTAAGAAATGCGTCATGTGATACGAACATGTTTTGACTCCGGGTGAAACTCACCGAACGTCGTGACAGGGACGGCATGGTGGTCATGTTGCTCACCTTCACGTTACCCATCACCGTTTTGATGATGAGGCCCTGCATGGCGAAGTCCGTAATCTGAACCGGGACAAAGTTCTCGTTGCTCATGTTGATGAGGTTCTAAAAACGGAAAACAAGCGTCGTTAAAGAGTCACGGGGGCACTTCGAGCGTCGTTAAGCAGCTGAGCACGGACAGCCGGTCACGTGAAAGCCTTTCACAGGTTGTTGCACTCAAATCCCAAAACTGTGTAAAACGAGTTGCACAATAGTTACACAACAGTGGGTTAAATGTTGTCGTGAAGCGACGACAACTGTTGCAGCGAGTGCTCGTTTCCTCTCAAAAAAGGTGGCCTGACAAAATGTGAAGACTTTTAAAGATTTTCTGACACCACAACTGGAGCAGATTGACAGCGGAGGTCATCGTGGGCACGAACATCCAACGAAACACGGCACCGTTGACGATTTAACGAACCATTCCATTGGATTTAAAGACAAGAACTTGGTGCCGGAGTTTGAATCGATCGTGGATTTTCTCTGATCCACACAGACCACACACTGTGTAAACTTATTCTTAAGCATCTAGAATGTATTTGTTTATACCTCGATAAGACCGAGGCTTAACTTCCTGTTAGTGAAGTACTTCAACGCTCTGGCTTTCATGTACGTTTTGATCCAAATGTATGTTTTGGCAAATTTGATTGATTTGACGCTGCCTTGTCTAATTTGTATCCATTAGCTTTAAGCTCTGTTGGAAAGGTGATGTGATTATGATTGACTGCAGCTCATTGGCATTTGTAAGCATTCACAATGTGGGGGGGGGGGGGACACACGAATTTTGGATAAAGTAGACCTATTGTAGAGAGCATGGCACAACCTCCCCCCCACCGGTAGACAACTGCTAACATAGCACTAAGCTAGCATAGCACTAAGCTGGAATAGTGTTAAGCTAGCATAGTGCTAAGCTAGAATAGCACTAAGCTAGCATAGTGCTAAGCTATCGGCACGCAATACAGACACGCTAGCTAAAATTCTACAGACATCATGCTCAGCTTCTCTCATGTACGGTAACCTAATTTGCCCCACCTCCGTCAACAACTGCTCGCACTAGCATAGTACTAAGATAGAATAGCACTAAGCTAGCATAGTGCTAAGCTATCGGCATGCAATACAGACATGCTAGCTAAAATTCTACAGACATCATGCTCAGCTTCTCTCATGTACGTTAACCTAATTTGCCCCACCTCCGTCAACAACTGCCTGCACTAGCATAGTACTAAGCTAGAATATCACTAAGCTAGCATAGTGCTAAGCTATCGGCATGCAATACAGACACGCTAGCTAAAATTATACAGACATCATGCTCAGCTTTTCTCATGCACCCTAATTTCCCCACCCCCGTCAACAACTGCCCGTACTAGCATAGCGCTAAGCTAGCAGTGCACAATGCAGACACTCTAGCTAAGATGCTACAGACATCGTGCTCTGCTTCTCATGCGTCCTAACCCCCCCACTCTCCGTCAACAACTGCCCACACTAACGTAGTGCTATGCTAGTGCAACACAGAGGTGTCTCCCCCCTCCCCCGCAAGTGATCCAGGGGAAACGTTGCATGCGTTGTGGTGAGTTGTTGTAGGTAATCAGAAAAACCCGGAATGGATTTTTAATGGTTCAAGTAATCTCAAGTGGAATGGATTTGTTTAGGAAGAAATAGAAACAATGCTGGTTGAACTAATATTTCATGGTAAATTTTCATTCATCCATCCATCCATCCATCCATTTTCGTCCGCTTATCCGGGGTCGGGTCGCGGGGGTAGCAGCCTAAGTAGGGAGGCCCAGACTTCCCTCTCCCCAGCCACATGGAGCAGCTCCTCTCGGGGAATCCCAAAGCGTTCCCAGGCCAGCCGAGAAACATAAGTCCCTCCAGCGTGTCCTGGGTCAACTGGTTGGGAAAACTCCCACGCGCCATCCAGGACCCTGTTGAGGGTGTAGAGCTGGTCTAGTGTTCCACGACCAGCACGAAAACCACACTGCTCCTCCTGAATCCGAGGTTCGACTATCCGACGGACCCTCCTCTCCAGAACCCCTGAATAGACCTTACCAGGGAGGCTTAAGAGTGTGATCCCCCTATAGTTGGAACACACCCTACGGTCCCCCTTTTTGAATAGGGGAACCACCACCCCAGTCTGCCAATCCAAGGGAACTGCCCCCGATGTCCACGCGATATTGCAGAAATTTTCATTCATTCAACCTTTATTAACAGGTTAATCCCATTGAGCCTTGGGGACTCATTTACAAGAGATGTGTGTGTGTGTGTGTGTGTGTGTGTATGTGTGTGTGTGTGTGTGTGAGTGTGTATGTATGTGTGTGTGTGTGGGGGGGTGGGTTCCAAATTAATATTTTTAAATGTAAAGGGGACACATCCCCTTCACATAGAACTGTTGTGACGCCTATGCTACATACAGGTAGTCCCCGATTTACGAGCGCTCTGATCTACGAGGTTCCGGACTTACGAGCTGGCGAATTATTGGAAAAAACGCAAAAAATACTGAGTTTTCCTGTGTTTTTTCACCACAGTTCGTTAGCTAAACATGTGGACACACGTTTCCGATCATTTTTATGCACTCATAAGCAGTTTTTCGATGAAAAACGAGTGTTCGTAGTCGCGCTAGCAAAACCGTTCCAATTTACGAGCGAAATTCCGGACTTACGAGAAGCGTGGCGGCCGTTCCAAATTACGAGATTTCCGGTTTACGAGCGCCTCGTTGTAACGGAACTCGCTCGTAAATCGGGGACTACCTGTATGGTGGTTGAACTGACTGACACTGAGAACAACGGTGACGTCTGAGAAACCTGATGAGGATCTGAGAGGTCAGGGTGTTCAGAAACAACCCAGAAACCACCAAACCTCAAATTTGTCGTGAACTGGAAACTACTGAGACCATTTACACGTCACCAAGAGTCCCAAGAAAAAAGGTCCAAAAGAGATGGACAAGCCGAACGTCTTCCAGAGAAGCTTCAAGGTCAGAGGAGACAACATTTTTGCTGTTTGGCCACAAAGACAAGATGCATGTTTGGAGGAGTCAAGGTGAGGCTGTCAGACATGAGATTATGGTACTAACTGCCAGGCATGGTGGTGGCAGCATCATGATGTGCACAAATTCATAAAGTAAGACTAAAAATCTTTAACCTCACCTCAAACCAACAGCTGACCAAACTGGAAATTAAAACTTGGACACAGCAGGGTGATCACAATATCCCCAAAGAACTGGTTTCTGATTGGATAAAACCATCTAACGTTAAGCTTCTGGATCAGCCTTCTCAAAGTCTGGACCTCGGAGTCGAGATCCCAACCAGTTTAAATCAACTCTACCAGTTCTGTCCGGAAGAAGATTGGTCAAAAACCCAGTCAGAAACTCTCCAGAAGAACAACGGTCCAGGTGCAACCTGCTGAGGGACGGTGGGTGTAGATATCTCTGTTTTCAAATGAAAACGCAACACTCCTCTGTTCAGTTTGGCTTTTAGGAAGATTCATTTTTCACAAATTTATATTTCAAGTCTTAAATATCTGCGTCCCTGTGATGGACTGGAGACCTGTCCAGGCTGTCCCCCGTCTAAGACACAGAGACTGACGGAGACAAACGTGACCTGGAAAGGACAAGTGGGTAAAGATGGAGGACGACGATGGAGGACAAGTGTGGGCGCTGCACCTTTCCCACTCACATTTGGATGCTGTTGGTACGGGGAGTTGAACTGGTGGCCTTCTGATACTCTAACCGCTGCACCACCACTCCCTTTCTAGAACTCTTCTACAACTCATTGATGTTCTAAATTGTTTTTTTGTTTGTTGCTTTTACGTTTCATTTGTTTCAGTCTGACGGCCGTGCATGGACGGTGCTTTGGAAATAAAGTCCGTCCAAAAATTCACAATACAGGTGGTCCCCGACTTACGACGTTCCGGACTTACGAACGCGCTTACGAACAGTACGGTACTGTTGTACAGTAAATACAGCACTGGTATGTGTTTTTTAATTAAATTTTTTATTTTTTTTTATTCATTTTACATTGTGCTAAAAGAAAAACCTTTTTACATGTAATATTAAAAGCAAAAAAAAAACAACATAAAATGAAAGGTGGCAGGAAGAAGAAGAAATATTATACCTGCCCTTTTTTTCCAAAACAAAAAACAAAATCAATACAAACAATTCACTCCAACAATAGTCGTCAATGAGCAATCAAACCAAAAGAGTAACTCATTACAATTCTAAAATTTTCTAGTACAATAAGCAATTTAAAGCAATTTTTAGTATTTTGTTAACAATTTAGTTTTAATCATTTTTTTCCAGTTTTTAGATGAACGTGTGTTAGCTAACCATTTGTAAATAAAGTTCTGTGCATGTTTATGAACCAGTATATACGCTTGTTCAGTCTCATGTTGATAAACGGGTGTGCGGCACAGCGTTAGCATACATTTTCCGACTTACGACCAAAAATCCGGACTTACGAACGCCACGTGTAACGCGTTCCGACTTACGAATTTTCGATTTACGAACGGTGCGTAGGAACGGAACTTGTCCGTAAGTCGGGGACCACCTGTAAATTCAAATGCGTGCACCCAAAAACCATGACTCCACCGTGCAGAAACAATTCAAATAAGCCCTTTAAGCTAACGCCCGTGCTGAGTGGGCGTAAATGCCACGCTGCGGTCTCGCTGTTACTTACTTTGACGTCCAGCTCCACCTGGTCGGGGCTGAAGTAAACCATGACCGACAGCACGGACACGGGCGTGAGCGTGACGCTCCGAGGGAACAGGAAGTAGAGGATCAGGCAGCAGACGAAGAGGCACGCCGCCATGGAGACGCACACGTACAACTTCCTGAAAGGCACAGGACGCAGCCGTTAGAACCAGCCGGCTGACGCGCACGTTCGATTCCTCTCTGGATCCTTACGTGCGCCGTGGCTTCAGCCTCACGTCGTTGCACGATATCACAGCGACGAGCTGGTTCTTCTGGGCTGCAGAGACAATAAAAAAGGGAAGAAAAAGTTTTTGACCACAAAACGTTGGTTACATATTGTAACCCTAGATTCTATGAGTATAAGCTCCGCCCTTTAAAAGGCTACGCTAATTGGGTTTATCCCTCGCTTCGCGCCATAACACTGAAAAGCGAGGGATAAACCCAATTAGCGTAGCCTTTTAAAGGGCGGAGCTTATACGAAAGAGAACTGATGTGAGCGCACGTTAGTGAACGGCTCTCGTGTCTTTCCGTCCGACTCGCTTCCTCCGCTGCCACCGAGCAGAAACTAAAGGTCAAATGAAGGTGAGTGTAGTTGTATAAGGGGGTTCAGATTTACTGAACCGTCCAATACACCAAATGTAAGAATGAGCAGGTTATACCTGACACAACCTTATCAACAATTATTTCACGAGTTCTCTCTTTTCAGGAATTAACAAATAAATGATGTGGTCAAATCAGATGTAACAGGCATGAAACGTTAATTTATGTTGATCCATCAGGAGATGAATCATTTATTAACAGAATCACAAAATTACATCGAACATGTGTACAAACGGATTGGTTCTGATTAATTTCTTATAAACTAACTGTCGATAGATTCAACTTCTAGGAACAACAGAACAAGTTATGGGTCTTAGAATAACTTATATCTGCAGACATTTTAACTTAATGTTACTGGCAAGAGATAAGGAGGTTTTAGAATGAGTAGGAGGAAAGATGAGGAGGGTTATTACCTCAAAGTGTTTTACCAGAAACCACGGCACACTGTTCAGCGGCGTCTGCTAGACTCCCGTCCGCGTTGAACAATGACTTTTTACCTTTTGCAAAGATTCTTTGTCCCAACTCAGGTAAAGTGTACCCACTCTTAACGTGCCCGGACCGTCCGTCCAGCTACGTTTTTCAGGCTCTTAGCGTGTCCATTCCAGCGGCTCGCTCAAGTCCGCATAAACCTCACAGAGGTAGCGGCTACTAGTTCCGGTTTGGCTTTTCAAGATAAAAGATTCCTCAAAGGAATTTTCATTCAAGTTGGAGCTTAGGAGCTCGAGGCAGACTCATAGCCAGCGATGCTATGAGTCTTTAGCTGATGACGTGGTCATTAGCGTTTGACCAAGTTCAATCCGGGGCCGAGATGGTGTAGAGGCAGGGCAGCCGGCTCAGGACCGGAAGGTCTCGGGTTCGATTCCCGGTCACTGCATACCTCGTTGTGTCCCTGGACAAGTCACTTAACCCCGAGTTACTCCCGGTAGGACTGGTTGGTGCCTAGCATGGCAGCCTAACGCTAGTGGTGTATGAATGTGTGTATGAATGGGTGGATGGTTGGTACTGTGAAGCGCTTTGGGGCCCCTCAAAGGGGGCTGGAAAGCGCTATACAGTATAAGTAAGCTCCATTTACCATTTACCAATCCAGCTCTTAGGAGAAACATCATAGTTCAACTTCTCCAGCAGACTGAAGAAGAAGCAGGAAGTGGAACTTTTAAAGGGAGTTTGACCCAGATACTTAGTCTTTCCCGATTGGCCAGTGGCCCCGGAAGGGGGAGTGAATCAGGAGGTTGAGAGGAAGAGGTCAAGAGGTTAGTTTAAGTCAGAAAGGGAGGATAAAGGGTTAGTTTTAGGTGCCAGCTTTTATGATAAAACTGATTAAAAACTGTCTTAACACTTTAAACTAACACTGTTGACCTGTCACTTTGATTAAACAACGTCATTCAATTATCAACATTTGAAACTGATGATAATAACATAACAGGAGATTATTCTTCTGATGATTAATTAGGACAAAAATAGTGAGTCTCTTGTTGAGTGATTAGTGTCCTGAATTCAACTAAATGAGATGAACGGTGTCACTGTCCTTCACTGCAGTTTTCAGAGAAAAAATGCATCATTACACATTTATAATAAGAGGATGTTCAGCTGCTAATTCCAGTCTTTGACTATCAAACATTGAATTCAATAATGCTCACATAACACAAGGTTATTCATTTCATATAATTGAATTAACACAAAGTAAAAGAATAAGAGAGTCTCTTGTGATTTAATTTGTGTCTTGACTCAAATTAATAAAATAAAACAGTGTTAATGTGTTTCACTGAGAGATTCAGTGAAAAGGTGTAAATCCAGTTCAGAGAGATGAAGGTGTATCGCTACATGAGCAATCCAGCGCGGCGAGCTGAAGAGATAATTATTTAAAATCGGACCTTCACGAAACCAGACCAACCTCGGGGGACTCGCCCCGTGCCTCGACACGTGGGGCAGGTGTCGCTCGCCGAGCTGCCGTCGCCGCTCCCGTACGTGGGAGAGTGCTTGAATATTTTGCCGTTCTCCATCTTCCTGGCGAGCTCAGGATCCTCTGCCGCTCGTCTCTCCGGTGCGTCCATGTCGCCTCGCTGCAAGACAAAGTCCAGCTTAGATGGAAAAACACGGCAACAGCTGCGTCGGGGCCAACTTCTGTCAGCGATCCACTTTAACGGGATTCTCACAAAAAGCTCAATAAAAGCTCATCCCCTGTAGCACATGAGCAGAGTCCAAAGTGTTGGAAAATGAAGAAACACACCCAGACGGGTTCTTTTTATGGTTCTCCTACTGTGTTAAGAAAGAACAGACACAAGCGTGTGTTGGAGATCAGGCTCAGCTACTACCACGCCAAATTTTTGCTCAACATCTGTAAAAATGATGGAATTATGCCCATTTTTTGTGTTTTTAAGGTCAGTGGGCTGTGGCAGCCATCTTGAATTGGATCAATTCCAAAAGCTAAGCAGTTACAGTTATAACTTCTCTTATTAATTCCTGAAAGTTTCATTACAGTTCGTCCAGCGGTTCATGAGATATTTTGCCAAACAGACACACTTGGGCAAAAACACGTTCTATGGAACAAAAGGCAGTAAAAAAAAAATGCATTTCATAGAAACCCAAATTTAATTACAATAATAAAAATGAATGACCAAATGGAGCAATTCTCATTACAGTGACGCACAATGCTCACGTGAATGTTTTTATGTAATTACTGTCAGTATTCCTAATGGAACACTTTATTATTTTGAAATTTGGACTCCATGTATCTGAGAGGAGCTCAACAGGTTTGTTGAGTCACAAAACAGCAACAAAAAACGAACCAAGCGGTTGTTTTTTCCATAAAACTTGAATTTTTTTTTCATAAAAATAAGTAAATAAAGGTGTAAAACTGGAAATTAAAACTGAATGCCAGCCACTTTCATATTTTTATATCCAAAATAATGAATATATCCTCAACTTCTTTTGTGATTTATTTACCTGGGCTTTTTTTGTTTATAGAAAGTCGTTTTTTTGAACTATTTATATATATTTTATACAATCGATTAAACATCTGCATTAAACATGTTTTTAAAAGCAGGATTTGCTCCATACAACGTTTTAAACACATGATTGATCTAAAACATAATAATAATCCAGCTGATTTTTCTTTCACAGTGCTTCAATTTGTTCAAACTTATTTATTATTTAATAATATTTAAATGACCCTTCCTTGGAGGAAGCTTGGAGCTTCTGGTCTTGTCTGTAAAAATGGCTGCTCATGTCTGGACTCAGCAGTACTGTACATATTATTTCTTCTCTTACCTTCACCGCAAATTTCATCCCAGCTCTGGACACAAACCCGCTTCTTTAAGGTTTGATTTTCCAAAAGCAGCATTGGAGAAAGTTTGATCTGCTGCTGCGTCGAAACGAAACCTTCAGTGAGGAACAACAAACAACTTCCTCCTAGGTCAGTTCCTATAACTTGTCACGTGCGCTTGTCTTTTTAATATATGTTTTACCTTTTCTGTTTATTTAGAATCAGTCGAAACAAAATACTGTATACCACAAGTTTTGGTTTTATTTTTTCAAAGTAAACTCACCAGATTTACAGATAACTAATGTAAAAGCAGGAATTTATAAAATAAATTAAAAAAAAATCTCAAATTCTGAGGCTTGTTTTTACCGCCACCTTGCGGTCAGACTTCAGAATTACATGCAAAGCTCTAAAGTCCACGTGGTTTATGCTAATTTAGATTTGTTTGTATAGTACATACAATAGTAGTAATAATAGTAGTAGTAGAAGTAATAATAGTAGTAGTAGAAGTAAGAGTATTAGTAATAGTACATACATTGGTAGTAGTAATAGAAGTGTTGATTGAAAATTGTTTCCACTAATAAAACATGCATTTCTGGCGTATAGGTAATTACAGAACATTTGAAATGTTAGATAAGTTGACTTTTACAAATAAAAATTACACGTTGAATTAAAAACTTTATAAAATTGTGTAAAAAGTTCCAAAATGTCATCCGCTTTTCTCCATTTCACCAGTTTTTTTAACTGATTTTTTTTAAGAATCTGTTGGAATCCTGGTAAAAACCAATGCAAATATGTTCCCGTTTTTGAGTTTCTACATCTACCTTATGTTTTGCTACTTTGTTTTAATTTGTAAAAAATAAAAATCTGTATTTCTCTCTTATGTTTGTCTAGACTATTGTTGATTGTTTAAGGAAACTCTACTGTTGCAATCATTCTTTAGTTTTTAGACAGATCTCTCCTGTAAATGAGTCCACGAGGCTCAATGAGATTAACCTGACTAAATAAAGGTTGAATGAAAAACAGAACAAGTTTAATACGTTTGTGTACAATGCTGCTTTAAAAAAAAAAATCTTAATTAAAAAAAGGGAGAGGCGAACGAGCAAATGTGCAAATAGTTTATTAGCAGATTGGGAGAACTGAATTGAAAGGGTACACTCTGAAGCAGAATAATTTGATAAATAGATACAGCATGTTCCAAATTATCCACGGAGCACGTTTAGTTTGAAAACAAATGGAAATCCTCAACCACACACACGAACGTAAACCCAATCTCACATCACAATTTACACGATTTAAAATGTTTCACAGAAGCGACGCTTTTAAAATAAAACGACTTGGTTCCACGGTGAGGAGGAGGAGGAATGTGTTTCGGGAGGCGACGAGCTTAACTAAAAGACTTGGCGGCTTCAAGCAGGATGAGAAAAGACGTGGAGCGGATTTGTATTTTTCCGCCGCGACGCTGCTAAAAGCCGTTTCTACGGCCTCTACCCGTCATGCAGGCGTTTCTTCAATCAGAAGCATCAAAACAAAACAAAAAAAACACATCTGAGTGAGCGATCCGTCGGGACCGTTCGGTTTACATTCCACATGTCAACGTCTAAAAGAACAGTACTCTGATACAGAAATAGATTTGCATTGTTAGGCAAATTTCACTACAACAATTAAGAGGAAAAAAAAAAACTTAAATATCTGCTCTTCGACCCTGCACACCCAGGAGATCCATGCACCTTCAGCAGCATCGCTGCACACGAAAGCCGGCAGAGGAAGCGGCGGACGCAGCCGGACGAAGATGCGCCTTTTTCGTCTCGCTCTGTGGCCGACGTCGAAAAAGGCGAGGCGGCGCCGAACCACCGTACGGAAAAATCTAAAGTTCGTTAAAACGAGGTGGTAAAGCGAACGCAAAGGCAAGAAGAGCCACTTCATTGTAATTTCCCAAGAGATTAGTGCTTTTCTAATTTTCATCCATGTTTTTTTTTTTTTTTTGATCGAGCTGTAGTGTTAAACTAAAAATACTCAAACTCTAGTTATTATTATGTTTGGCTCGAGCTCTCAAGTTAAATCGTCGCCTTCCCGGGAGCGTCGGCCGCTTCGCCCTGGCTCTCCTCGGCCATCTGCACCAGCTCGTTGACCGTGTGCAGCAGGCTGTAGTTGTGCTTCCTCAGCAGCTGCTGGTTGAGCCGCTGGTCCTTGAAGCCCATCTCCAGCAGCATGGCCATCAGGGAAGGGTCCTGCCGGGCGGCGGGGTCGATGCCTCGCTGGGAAAGAAACAAAAAAAAAAGGACAAACGCGTTCAATTATTGTCAATGTGCTGCATTTAAAGCTAAAAAAAAAAAAAACACTGGGCTGCTCTGATGGAAAACCACTGGCAGTCTGGAGCTGCTCCAAGCTCCAAGTCTGTTGTTTTCAGTGTTGTAGAAAGTAGCTCAAAGTGATACTTCAGTAAAAGTACAGGTGGTCCCCGACTTACGACGGCCTCGACTTACGACGTTCCGGACTTAAGAACGCGCTTACGAACTGTACTGTTGTAGTAATAATAATAATAATAATAATAATAATAATAATAATAATAATGAATTCAATTTATAACGCACTTTTCATTAATGAAAATCTCAAAGTGCTACAAGGTGCAACAGAATTAAATGTCAATAAAACAAATAATAAAACAATTAAAATCAATAACAGTATCAGCTAAGATCAAAAGTAGAATCATGAGGAGGTAGAGTATGCTCGGTTGAAAAGAAAGGTCTTCAAGCCGCTCTTAAAGTCAACCACAGACTGTGGGGCTCTCAGACAGTCAGGAAGAGAGTTCCACAGGCGGGGGGCAGCCACACTGAAAGCCCGGTCTCCCATGGTCCTTAATTTGGTTCTCGGAATGTGAAGGAGATTACTGTTCTGTGACCGCAGCGAACGGGTGGATGAGTATGGAATAAGAATATCCTTCAGATAATCTGGTGAAGTTCCGTGTAAGCATTGATGTGTAATGAGAGCAGTTTTGTACTGAATTCTGTAGGCGACAGGAAGCCAATGAAGGTTATGGAGAATGGGCGTAATATGTTCAAATTGTACAGTAAATACAGCACTGGTATGTGTTTTTAGATGAAAGTGTGTTAGCTAACCATTTGTAAACAAAGTTCTGTGCATGTTTATGAACCAGTATGTACGCTTGTTCAGTCTCATGTTGATAAACGGGTGTGCGGCGCAGCGTTAGCATACATTTTCCGACTTACGACCAAAAATCCGGACTTACGAACGCCACGTGTAACGCGTTCCGACTTACGGATTTTCGAGTTACGAACAGTGCGTAGGAACGGAACTCGTTCGTAAGTCGGGGACCACCTGTACAAGTATCTTACCATAAAATTACTTTGGTAAAAGCTAAAGTCTCCTTTAACAATTGTTACTTGAGTAAAAGTCTTAAAAGTATCTGACATTTAAAGTACAGGTAGTCCTCGGGTTACGACGTTTCGCGGTTACGAACGCCCTCCCATTGAAAAGCATTGTTCCGAGTTACACGATTTATGCGCCTTTACACCAAAAAATACGGCACCGAAACTCAGCGGAATTTTACAGGAGGGAGGGGGTGGGAAGAGTAGCTTGACGCACTCAGTGGAAACTTACAGGAGACCTCATTGTTTGGACAGGTAGACCGGAGCAGAGGAGGTTAGGAGGGGCTAATATGCTAACAGACCTTACTGTAAAATTCTGGATCGCTGGACCGCACGTGGAAAAGTACAGACCTTATTGTTTGGAGCGGAGGTTTACGAGGCAGAGAGGCTACAGCTGAGCAATGAGCTAACATGCTAACAGACCTAGCTGTAAACGCTGTGGACCGCGTGAAGCTGCAGGAAGCTACAGAGCTCGGAGGTGCAACGAGCTAACATGCTAACAGACAGAGGAAGAATTCACCAGCATACCGCATACCAGTAGGTTATTAACTCTTTTTTTCCTTCATTATGGCTCTTAAATGTATGTGGTTTTTGATAGTGCTTGGTAAAATACAGTACTGTATGTATGAGGTGCCGTATTTTCCGACTTACGTCGAAATTCGACATACGATGGCGCGTAGGAACGGAACTCGTTCGTAAGTCGGGGACTACCTGTTCATTTCTCAGATAAAATGCACTTAAAGTAAGAGTATTAAGAATGGTTAGAATTTCCAAAACATTTATTGGGTCCAATATCCAGTGACAAAAACTTGGAAAGTTTGAACTGAATGAAAGATTTTAAAAGTCTGATCATAATGAAGTATTCAACCTTTATTAACGTTAATTAACAACGAAGCTCACATTGTTGTGTTGCTTTGTTTACCGAGCTTGGTTCTGTTTGGTTGTGGACTGTTTCTTTTTGAATACTGTAGTTCCTACGCTCTTGAATGCACTGTGGCTGTTCCACTGTATAAAGTGCAGAGCTCAGTTGGATGTTTTTTTTCTCTCTCCTGACACAGACGGAGCCTTGTTGTTCAAGCTTGTTTGCGCTTTACTTGTTTACTACTGTGTGCAAGAATACCAGAAGAAACACAGCAAATAAATCACCCTGAACTGGATATTTGTCTCCGTGTTCTTTAATGGGAAGACTAGTGACCTGACAACTTCATACCTGGTTGCTCTTACGAGTTAATGTCCCGGAGAACACCGAGCCTCTCCTTTTTAGTTGCCCAATCAGATTTCTTCTATGTAACTAAGGTGGTTAAGGGAGATGTATCAGAGTAAAAGTACACATTTTATTGAGGAAATGTAGTGGGAGTAAAAGCAAGCCGCTAGAAATGTAAATAAAGATATGTCAAAATTCTACTTAAGTACAGTAAAGTATTTCTGCTTTGTTACAGTACAACACTGTTTTATTTGAATCACCGTACAAAGAAGGGCTCAAAAGGTGGAAAACGGTGACAACGGTTGATTCAAGCACTTGTTTTTATTTTCATCTAGAGT
>JBBPBX010007571.1:0-13049 GCA_038048925.1 Garcialebias charrua | reverse complement strand
AACTCAGTTACCAAAAGGTGTCAAAATTTAAAACTTTGAGCTACGGTCCACTTTCAGCTGATACACGAACTCGAGTCAGATACTCGATATTTTTTCTTGGTTGCAGGTTCATCAACAAGAGTTTGATCTGTCTCACGACGTTCTGTTGCTCCTCCCACATCAGAGAATGGTCCAGCCTTTTTCTGCTTTCAAAGTTAGCCGGCTGGCAGGAGAAGTCTACACCAAATGATGTATTTATCAGGTGTTTTAAAAATATATAGAAGAGACAATATTTTACATTTAAATTATTTTAAAAGATTTGGCCCCCGGTTCTTGGTAATAGTTAGCCTGGTTAAAACCAGACCCTTGTCCTTCACTTCGCACTAGGATCTGGGACTTCTCCCATAGACAACGATTTCTCCGGTAGATTTTTGACCGGACCAATCAGAGAACAGAAGGGGCAGAGTTTTTGGCCCCTAACCCACGCCCCCACCTGTCCCAGCGCAGCCAGCGAGCAGCCGCATGTTCTCATTCAAAGCGATGCAGGACTGTTTTATATGTGACACAAATGTATTAATTTCCCCATCTTAATCCCTTATCTGGAGTTTTCTTTTGTTTTTTTTGCCAAAAGTCAAGTGATCGCTCCATCCTCCCTCCTCCCCCTCCCCCTACGCTGTCGCTGTCGCTGCCGCTGCATATTCTGTGTTTATATGTTAATAAAAAAATAAAATAAAACCATGGATCGCTGGTCCAGCACACCAGAAGACCAGAAAATCTGATGGGACTCGGGCAGCAACGTAAAACCTGACTTTAATTCTCTCGTGACAAACTGAGGCATTTCCTCATAGCGGAGGGAGAGGAGGAGGAGGAGGAGGGAGCGATCACTTGACTTTTGGCAAAAAAAACAAAAGAAAACTCCAGATAAGGGATTAAGAAGGGGAATTTAATACATTTGTGTCACATATAAAACAGTCCTGCATCGCTTTGAATGAGAACAAGTGAATGCTCGTTGGCTGCGCGCTGGGACAGGTGGGGGCGTGGGTTAGGGGCCAAAAACTCCGCCTTCTGTTCTCTGATTGGTCCGGTCAAAAATCTACCGGAGAAATCGTTGTCTATGGGAGAAGTCCCAGACCCTAGTACGAAGCGAAGTGAAGGACAGGGGTCTGGTTTTAACCAGGCTAGGTAAGTCCAAATAGTTGCAAAAATGAAAATCTTCCAACTGAGAACAACGTTGCAAGAAAGATTTGACCAACGGCTGTTTTTTTGTTTTGTTTTTTTCCTTCTTCCAATAACTGCGATGCAATTCTGAAAATAAAACTGGAGGATTGTGTGTGCTAAAATGGCAGACGGGAAACAAGTTTTTAGATGGACTTTTGCTGCTACTTGACAAAGTACAGACGCAGCTAAGTTTGTTGGTACTTGCAGTTCATTGAAACAACTCTTGAAAAGTGCTTCATTTAAAAGCAAAAAAAGTGTGTTATTTAGTATCACAGGTGCTTTTTCATCAGCTGTTTAACCCGTTTAAAGAGGACAAAAAGCCTCTGGGCGGTTCAGTATCGAGTGCACCACATTGAACGCCGCAGAGACCAGAGATTATGGATACAGTATTCATGTTAAAGGCAGAGGCTACAAGACCATCTCCATGTTCCTCTGACCACACTGAAAATGAGCCCAGATCTTAATCCTATTGAACATCTACAATTTTCTATCATAATATTAAAATAATCTAATATTTATTCTAATATTCTTCAATATTTTACTACAGAGGCTACAGGAACAGCTCTAAATTGGTTTAAATCATATTTATCTGATAGACAGACACCAGTTTGTAAATGTAAATACCTAATGAGTCTTCTTCTTACGCCGTTAGTCATGGAGTTCCTCAGGGTTCAGTGCTCGGACTAATACTCTTTACTTTACATACAGTATGCTCCCACTAGGCAAAGTTATTCAACAGTATGGGATAAATTTTCATTATTATGCTGATGATACACAGTTGTATTTGTCCATGAAACCCAACGAATCCAATCAGTTACTTTAGGACTACAACATGTCTTAAAACACATAAAAACATGGATGACCCTTAATTTTCTACTTTTAAACTCTGAATTGGCACTATATAAATAAACTGAATTAAATCTACAGACATTGTGTTTCTGCTGTGAGCAGTGATGAGGAAGATGTGACAATAACCAGAAAGAGGCTGTGGAGAACTTCAGAATTGAGAGGAAAAATCTTAGATATCCAACATGCATAAACAGGATGTCACATGACATATAAAAATAGAAATTTTAGCGACTAATCTGTTGCCAAATGTTCGTGCAAATGATCAAACCCTCAAAACGAAAAAGGGAAGTTAACACGATCTTTCCATTCTTGAGGGAACAAAATGACGTGACCCGTTTTGCAAAGTGCTTGATGAAACATTCCTCGTGAAGTTACTTTGTCAGAGTAGGTGTTACACAACCAGCTCAAGTCTGGGGGTGTCCACATGTACAAACCGGATTGCAAAAAAGTTGGGACACTAAACAAATTGTGAATAAAACCTGAATGCAATGATGTGGAGGTGCCAACATCTAATATTTTATTCAGAATAGAACACAAATCACAGATCAAAAGTTTAAACTGAGAGAATGTATCATTTTAAGGGAAAAATATGTTGTTTCAAAATTTCATGGCGTCAACAAATCCCAAAAAAGTTGGGACAAGTCCATTTTTACCACTGTGTGGCATCCCCCCTTCTTCTTACAACACTCAACAGACGTCTGGGGACAGAGGAGACCAGTTTCTCAAGTTTAGAAATAGGAATGCTCTCCCATTCATGTCTAATACAGGCCTCTAACTGTTCAATCGTCTTGGGCCTTCTTTGTCGCACCTTCCTCTTTATGATGCACCAAATGTTCTCTATAGGTGAAAGATCTGGACTGCAGGCTGGACATTTCAGTACCGGATCCTTCTCCTACGTAGCCATGATGTTGTGATTGCTGCAGAATGTGGTCTGGCATTATCTTGTTGAAAAATGCAGGGTCTTCCCTGAAAGAGATGACGTCTAGATGGGAGCATATGTTGTTCTAGAACCTGAACATAGTTCTCTGCATTAATGGTGCCTTTCCAGACATGCAAGCTGCCCATGCCACAAGCGCTCATGCAACCCCATACCATCAGTGATGCAGGCTTCTGAACGGAGCGTTGATAACAACTTGGGCTATCCTTGTCCTCTCTGGTCCGGATGACATGGCGTCCCAGTGTTCCATAAAGAACTTCAAATCGTGACTCATCTGACACAGAACAGTCTTCCATTTTGCCACACTCCATTTTAAATGACCCCTGGCCCAGTGCAAACGTCTGAGCTTGTGGAGCTTGCTTAGAAATGGCTTCCTCTTTGCACTGTAGAGTTTCAGCTGGCAACGGTGGATTGTGTTCACTGACAATGCTTTCTGGAAGTATTCCTGAGCCCATTCTGTTATTTCCTTGACAGTGGCATTCCTGTTTGAGGTGCAGTGACGTTTAAGGGCCCGGAGATCACGAGCATCCAGTAGAGTTTTACGGCCTTGACCCTTACGCACAGAGATTGTTCCAGATTCTCTGAATCTTTTGATGATGTTATGCACGGTTGATGATGATAACTTAAAAGTCTTTGCTATTTTACGCTGGGTAACACCATTCTGGTATTGCTGCACTATCTTTCTGCTCAACAATGGTGGAATTGGTGATCCTCTTACCATCTTGGCTTCTGAGAGACACTGACACTCTGAGAAGCTCTTTTTATACCCAATCAAGTTGTCATTTGACCTAATTAGTGTTAATTGGTCTTCCAGCTGTTCGTTATATGCTCAATGTCCTTTTTCTAGCCACTTATTGCTACTTGTCCCAACTTTTTTGGGATTTGTTGACCGTGAAATTTTGAATCAACATATTTTTCCTTTAAAATGTTACATTTACTCAGATTAAACTTTTGATCCATCATCTTTGCTATTACAAATAGAATATTGACATTTGCAATCTCCACATCATTGCATTCAGTTTTTATTCACAATTTGTTTAGTGTCCCAACTTCTTTGGAATCTGGTTTGTATTTAAATATGCATCGCTGCTGCATGGTGTACCTGTATGGAACAGTTTGGTCCCGTGAAGAGAGCCTTATAAGCAGATGCAGCCACTGAAAGGGCCCCCTTGACGAAGCCCTCTGTGATGCCTCCTTGGCCCCTGTTGCAAACACAGCCACACTCCCTGGTTATTCTATCAGCTCTTCACTCATCAGATTGTGCACAGGACGTTAGAAAGATAAAACTAGAGTAGAGAAAAGGTCTTGATTGAAGCGGAGCGGAAAAGGGTTTTGCTGTTTTAGCACCTTGGCTGCAGCGCTTTGCTTGGTCTAGGATTGTAGGTCTCAAAGGCACTGGATGCTGAGCCCGCTGATCTCGACAAACCAGATGATACTGCAGAGCAGATAAAAAAAAAAAGGAAACAACACAAACAAACTCAGATCAGATGAGGAAGAAGGCTGTTTGCTGAAGCAACGGATCCTAAAAGCCTGTGTGGCGTCTCCGTTCTTCTTACAGAAGTCAAACGACCTGATTTTACATTGAGGCTTTTTTTATACGGTTACACTCACAGTTTAGGTGAACCCGCGGTTGTTGCGGCTCGTTGCGATCGCAGGCAGGAGGACTGGGATCCTCGGCCAGATACAGTGCCTCAGACCTGAAACGCAAAAAAGTTCAACCATGAAAAACGGAACCGGTGAACGTTAAAAACGACAAATCTCCGGATTTGTCTCCGGCTCACCTGGGCGAGTAGAGTGTCGGCGGCGGATGCAGGGCTTGAGGTGCGATGGGCAGGGACACCACCTGGGGGGTGAGCGTCACAGCGTCGAGAGTCTGGGACGCGCACAACATCTGGGTCACGCTGCTGTGGATGGGAGAGTCGTGCGGAGGCCAAGTGTTTTCCAAGGACTCCTCCACGGCGATCGTCTCCTCCTTCTTCTCCATCAGCGGGGCCTCCGTGCACGGCTCAAGGGCGCAGCCCTCCTCTTTCTCCGTCTCTGGATCGGTGGAGGTCCCGGCAGCGACGGTGTCGGGCTGCGACATGGCCGAGCTGTACATGGACTCCCCTAGAGGTCGGCTGGTGTCAAAGCAGTCGGGGAGGACGATGATGTATTCATCGCTGGAGGAGGCCGAGGACGTCTGGCTGCTGACCTGAGACAGGAAGTGAAGACAGAGACATTCATGGCAGATGCTGAGTCAGCATTCACACGATTGTTTTGCGGTTTTAAGTTTCTATCCATCTATTTATCTTCCACTTGTTCTAAAGTCAGGTCTCAGGGCAGCATCTTGATCTGCTGTTTTAGTGCTTTTAGACCTCTCTGCTGCCTTTGATACTGTGGACCACAACATCTTGTTGTCACGTCTTGAGCAGGTGGTCGGTATCAAAGGCACAGTTTTATCCTGGTTTAGATCCTACCTGACTGACAGGAGTTTTTCTGTTCACTTAGGGAAATGTTCTTCATCTCCAGCTCCTCTGATCTGTGGAGTCCCTCAAGGGTCTATTTTAGGTCCACTGCTTTTTAATTTGTACATGTTGCCTTTGGGGTCCATTTTTAGAAAACACAACATTCCTTTTCACTGTTTTGCTGATGATACACAGTTATATCTTCCGATTGAGTCAGACAGGGTCTCTCCACTGGATCCACTATTGAACTGTCTACGTGACAAAGTCTGGTTAAAACAACATTTTCTAAATCTAAATGAAAATAAAACGGAGGTCATAAGCTTTGGTAAATGTAACACCCTTAATGTTCTTGGCCCCTTGGCTTCATACAGCCACACAAATGTCAGGAATCTGGGAGTTATTTTTGATAGTACTTTTAAATTAGACAAACAGATAAATGCTGTTGTTAAATCCGGTTTCTTCCAGCTAAAGGCCCCAGTATAGCTTAGCGTTGGGCCGAACGCTGCTCCACGCCATGCAAACGCCGCGGCGCAAGCCTTTGAACGCGGGCGTGAACGCGAGAAGCTCAAATTTTACGACCGCTTGCGCGCGTTGTCTCACAATAAACTTCCCGGCGCCGGACTGTTTTGTATGTGACACAAATGTATTAAAGTCCCCTTCTTCATCCCTGATCTGGACTTTTCTTTTGTTTTTTTGCCAAAAGTCAAGTGATCGCTTCCTCCTCCGTTGACTCCATGACTGAAATGATGAGAAATGAATGAATTTGTCACGAGCGAATTAAACTCGGGTTCAACGTGGCTGCCGGAGGCTCTAAATATTTCCTGGTGTTCTGGTGTGCTGGACCAGCGCTCCCTGTTTTTATTTTATTTTTTAGAACTTTTTATTAACATATAAAATCAGAAAACCGCTGCGCAGCCCGTGCCTTTTTTCCCCCACCCGACCTGTCAATCAATTCAGTAGGCGTGTCAGCAAATGACCAATCAGCGACCTCAGTTTGTCCCGTAGGTAAACGTTCCGCCCTCTGCTGCTCAAATTATGTCAAGAATTTGGAGCGAAAACACTGCAGCCTCACGCTGAGCTATACTGTGAACTGCCTGCGCGCAGCACACGCGCGTCGAGCGGCGTTCGGCCCAACGCAGAGCTCTACTGCGGGCTTAAGACTCATTGCCAAGGTGAAGTCTTGGCTCTCTTTCAGAGACCTTGAAAGGGTTATTCACGCTTTAATTACCTCTTGTTTGGACTATTGTAATTCATTGTTTAGACAAATCATCTTTGCATCGTTTACAATCTGTCCAGAACGCAGCAGCTCGTCTTTTAACTTCAACTAAAAAATATGAACACATAACCCCTGTCCTGGCTTCTCTTCACTGGCTCCCTGTCCACTATCGGATTGATTTTAAGATTTTATTGCTTGTTTTTAAAATCTTAAAAGGTCTGGCCCCGTCATATTTATGTGATCTTATTAACATCTACACTCCTGTAAGAGCACTCCGGTCTACCAACCAGTTTCTCTTAGATGTCCCCAGATCCAGAATGAAATCCAGAGGTGATCGGGCTTTTGCGGTTGCTGCTCCAAAGCTGTGGAACAGTTTACCTGAGAATTTAAAGAGCGCTCAGACTGTTGACACTTTTAAATCTTTGCTCAAGACTCATCTGTTTGACTTGGCATTTGATCCACGCAGAGTCTGAGAACAAATTTTGAGCAGATTTGATTGTTGTTGTATATTTACTGATAGCTTTATTATGTTTTAGTGACACTATACAGTAGATGCATTTTACTCTTTTATTTTTATTCGTTTTAACTGTAAAGCACTTTGGTCAGCTTTGGTTGTTTTTATGTGCTATATAAATAAATTGACATTGACATTGATCAGGGGGGTCCAGACATCTCTTTCCACAGCCACCTCTTCTGGGAGGGTTCTAAGGAATTCCCAGGCCACCGAGAGACGTAGTCTCTCCAGCGTGTCCTGGGCCTTCCCCGGGGTCTCCTCCCAGTCGGACATGCCCGATGCACCTCCCCTAGGGAGGCGCCCAGGGAGCATCCTTACCAAATGCCTGAACCACCTCAACTGACTCCTCTCGGTGTGGAGGAGCAGCGGCTCTACTTCGAGTCTCTCCTGGACAACGGAACTTCTCACCCTAACTCTAGGGAGATTCCAGCTACTCTGTGGAGTAGCAAAGTACCGTATTTTCCGCCGTACACGTCGCACCGCCCTGTGAGTCTCATCCGTCCAAAAATGTCTAATAAAGTGGGAAAATCTACAAGCATGTTGCTTCGCCATATACATCACATCTACTATGCGTCACTGCTGACAACCTGGAAATGTGGGCTGGTGTGCAAAAAATTGAATGGCGGCCGTGGGAGTGTGCACAGGTGGACTTTAACAACAATTTAACAAGATTAACACTTAAAAACAATTATTTGTTTGCTCGACTTTATAGTAAAAGGTGTGTCTCAGTTGAACTTTTACTTAATAAATTCACTTCAATGGTCAAATCAGCTGCATTTCACTGAGGCGGTGCAGCAACATGAAGCTGATTTGACGATTGCTCCAAACGAGCTGGACGAAGGTGGCAGGCTATGGCAAGCCGATTGTGTCATTAATAGCCAATTTTACCCATTACATGACACAACGACATGCCATACAGCCCGAGTGCCATCTAGCGACTGAAAATGGTATTTTCAGTCAGAATGAATGAAAATGGTCATATCTCAGCCAAAATTTGGTTTATAAATATGGGAAAATCAATAAATACGTTGCTTCAGCGTATAAGTCGCAGAGCATGTAAATTATGCAACCAACCCCTGCAACTTACAGGCTGAAAAATACGGCAACGTTTCTTCTGTATGTTTTTTTTTTTGGACCCCAAATAGTTTAGCACACTTTTAGCTGTTCCAGTCTTTCATTTATTAAACAGTGGTGGCTAGATGTGGGTAAAGATACTGGATGGGTTTATTAAGAAGTTCAGCTCGTAACTCTATTTGAAACGTCAAACTTTATTTAAAATATTTTTCTCACAGAACTACAGTACATTGACATCTCTTTAAAGGTGGTGTGACATGATTTTGGAACTATGCATAAAGTGGCACAACATATATATGTTGTATCATTCAACTATGTTCGGTTTTACAAGCAAAATGATAAATCCATGAAAATTTGTTTCTAAAGTGATTTTAAAATTCCTGCCGTGTTTCGTCACGGTACTTACGCATGCGACGTCTGTGACGTAGGGACTGAAAGTTGAGCCTGCGGGTGCCATTAGAACGCAGCTTCATTGTGTTCAAGATCGCCTTTTTTTTTTTGTATAACTTGAAACATGCCAGTACGTTGTGTCACATTTGGGTGTTCTAATATTGCCAGTGAACAAGTGAGCCTTTTCACTTTCCCAAAAGATGAAAAACTTCGTCAAGAATGGACAAAACAAAGCTGTCCCCCTCGGAGCCCCCCTCGCTTCTGAACGGTAAGGCTCAAATAAATACGGGTGCAGACCTTTATTAGAACCAGCTGTTTGTTGTTCATCACTCAAACTAACTTCGGCTTCCCAAACTGAAGACAAATCGCTCAAATCTTCACTTAAATTGCTTAATTCCTCGGTTGATATATACAGGGAGTCCCCGACTTACGAACGAGTTCCGGACCTAAGGACCGTTCGTAACCCGATTCTGACGTAAGTCGGAACCCATAGCACGTGCGTTCGTAAGTCCGGATTTTTGTTCGTAAGTCGGAAAATGTATGCTAGCGCTGCGCCAAACAGCCGTTTTTCAACACAAACGTACATACTGGTTCATAAACATGCCCAGAACTTTGTTTACAAATGGTTAGCTAACACACTTTAATCTAAAAACACCTAAAAACACATACCAGTGCTGTATTTAATGTACAACTGCTGTTCGTAGGTCCGTTCGTAAGTCCGAGTTGCCGTAGGTCGAGGGCGCCGTAACTCGAGGACTCCCTGTACACTGCTATTTGTTATTTACAATGTGCGTTCAATACATTGCGTCATAAAAATGTGTCGGCGTTTGACCCCTCCTTTCTCCGCCCGAAAACTGCGACGCACTGCAGAGAACTATTTTATTAAAAAATACTTTTCTATATTAATTATTCGACGCATCTGTGTACAAAAAATCAAAGCTGAGTATATGTTGTGCCACTTCATGCATAGTTCCAAAATCATGTCACACCACCTTTAAATCCTTAAGAAAAACTTTTTACTCTTTTGATATTTACTTCAGAGTACCAGTTTTAGTTTATACCCTTGTCTAATTTTAGCTTTTGTTTCGTTTTATTATGTTCTGCTACCTGGAGGAAATCAGCATTTCCATAATAAATTCAGAATTTAGTCTGAAATCCACACGTATCGTTTAGAATTAGCTCGTACACATTTATCAAATTAAATGTTCTAACTGATAATGAGGTCACTCACTTCATCCCAGTCTTCTCCTTTTCCTCCATCCTCTTTCTGCTCTGTGTTTTTCATGGTATGCAAAACTTCTTTGTCCTCGTTCTCATGTTGCAAAGTGACACAAAGGTTTTCTTCCTCTGGTTCCAACAACATCAAGTCAGTGACACAAAAATAAACTTTAAGGACCATTTCAGAAAAATAGCCATGACTGAAATACGACTGAACGGATCAGTAAGTTCTCTGACCTGGTCTCGTCTCGTCCTCGTTCTGGGTGGTCCGGTTGAGGCTCGTGGTCACAGGCGGTGCTAAACTCGCCTCTCTATTGGCCACAATCTCCTCGGTTTTTACTTTTTTCTTCTCCGGCTTCTCAACACAAAAGCTCGGCCCCCGAGAAACAACTGCAAATGGTTAACGAGCGGGAAATTATGAGTATTTTAGCAGCAAAAGGCGACTCCAGAAGCTTCCGTGGAACCTCACCCCGCGGTTTGTGGCTGCCATGCTGGGCTCTGCGCAGGGGTCTGTGGTCGGGGGCTTCCTCCAACGTGAGGGAGCGGATCACCGTCTCACAGAGGAACTGAGCTCCACTGATCTCCTCCTCCTTCTCCTCCTCCAGGGCTACAGATTCCAACACCTCCTGCAGCGCTGGTTTCAGTCCTTTGGGGAAAATACAACAGACGTCGAAAAGCAACTGCGATTTAGCTTGCTTCCATTTTGCTTCCTTTGCCCCACAGATTTCAAATTTGTTGTAGTAAACGATAAAGAACGGAATTTAAAAATAATAAAAAAACATTAATATCTCCGTCACTTCATAGAGTCTCTCTTACGGTAAATCAGGCAGGATTTGCATGGGACTGTCAGAGCTGAAAAACATAATAGTTTGGATCTAATCTTTTGAAGGACTGATCTCCAACATTCATGCTTCGTAACTTTATTCTGAAACTACTGAATATAACTCTGAAGTCGTTCTGGGAGTGTGACCTGCAGGTGACAGGTTGGGACCAGATCTGCAGCAGAGTTTTCCCTAAATCTACTTTGATTTATATACATGATCAAAACTTGAAGCTTTTTCACCCAATGCATTACACACCGGTTCGCCTCTGGAAACTTTTCAGACATCTTTGTTACAGGATACATAAATGTACATTTCTCCATTTGTTTTGGTCACGTGACTGCATCTAAACCTTCTGGAAGGGGATACATTCTGTAATCAAAGTGGACACTGATAAAACAGGTTTGTTTTTTTCAACCATTATTTATACAGGTAGTCTCAAAGAGTCACGAGGACTCATTTTCAAGAGACCCGTTTATAAAATTGAATAATTTATAAAACTGAACGCTTCTGCTTGCACCTTTTTCCTGAGCAAATGCTAGCAACTTTACAAGCTAATGCTAGCAACCGTACAAGCTAACGTTACCAATCTTAAAAGTTAATGCTAGCAACCCTGCAAGCCAACTCTAGCAACCCTACAAGCTAATGCTAGCAACTTTACAAGCTAATGCTAGCAACCGTACAAGCTAACACTAGCAACCCTGTGAAATATATTTATATTAGTATTATATCTATTATGTTCTAAAATTAGTGTGCACCTGTATTCTGCTATATATTGTGAAACGAGACCCAAGGCGGAATCTTTTTCTTCCGGGCTTTGTTTTCAATAAGGAAGAGTTTTTAGTTACACGCCTGCATAATTGCATCCAACAGACCCGACACTAGTTTGTTTACATCGAGCTGATAGCTGATTTACAGAGAGGCTGACCACGTGGTGAGCATAGGGCAGTCCCAAGGCGGTTCCAGGGCGGTCCCACGAGGCGATGACGACACCCAGGGGTTTTTATACATGGGCAGCCTTCGAAGTTTGTAGCCGTTTACGCATTGGCCAGCCCTCCCCGGCTCTCCCAGCTTCTAACCCGGGTTCGGCTTATTGGAGTAAATAAAAAGGAGTTTGTTAACCAAACAAACTCCTTTTTATTTAAAAGAAAATGTGAATAAAGAAAAAAAAGTAAAATAACTTTGTCCCAGGCGGGAAGCGAACCCGCTTCGCCGGGTCAAAACGACAATGCATTAACTCTTTGAGCTATACCAGCGGACTGGATTTTCAGGTGTCCACCTTACCCATATAGGAATCACTCCTCTTAACATTTTAGCTGCACGTAGAAGTTAGAGATTATTAGTTATATTTTAAAACCCTGGCTGCGCGCAACAGTTAGACAATATTAGTTATTGTTTAATGACATTCAGGTCGCGCTGAAAGGCGGAAATGGGTGTGCGCTTCGTGTTATTTACGTTGTAACATAAGCTGATTTGTGATCAGTTATTAACAAAAATTTAACTCAGAAACACTAATATATATATATCCAGCTAACAATTTTTTTTTGCCGAGTCTCCTCTCTTAAAACACGAACACTCCACCCACGTGAAGAGAGCACCCCACCCACTTCCAGAGAACTGCCCACCCACTTCAAGGCGGCTCTGCGGCAAATGCGTAATGAACGCGGGTGGCTCAGAGCCACCCAGGAGCAGCCCGGGCCATTGAGGGCTGGCCAATGCGTAAACGGCTAGAGTGTGGGACTCGTGGTTCACTGAGAGGTCTGTTGTGAGCTGCAAATTTCTTCTTATATGTACAATAAACTGCATAACGTGCACATTCGTTTCAGAGCTTCCTTCAACTCTAGAATACGTAACACCTGCAAGCTAATGCTAGCAACCCTGCAAGCTAAATCCAGCAACCCTACAAGCTAATGCCAGCAACTTTACAAGCTAATGCTAGCAACCCTGCAAGCTAACTCCAGTAACCCTACAAGCTAATGTTAGCAACACTGCAAGCTAATGCTAGCAACTTCACAAGCTAATGCTAGCAACCCTACAAGCTAACAAATTTAAGACGATACTGAACTAAACTGTTACCTGAATACCTGAACTGTTTCCATTGTAGATGCACATCCAGCAATTACTTTCAAAAGAGTTTAGTCAAATCTTTCCACCGGTTGATGAGATATTTTGCGAACACTGCAGATTAACTTAATATCATCTTTCACTTTTGGCAGCAAGTGATAAAGATATCTTAATGTAGCTATACAGTATTTCTCACCAAATGGTTTCCCGACTCCGTCTGCGTCCTCTTTTATCTGTGAAGTGATGGTCTTATCCAACACAGGTAAATCATGGGGAAGAGGCGATATGCAGGGGGTCAAATCTAGACATAGTGAAAAACAAACTC
>JBBPBX010007570.1:26715-57118 GCA_038048925.1 Garcialebias charrua | reverse complement strand
CTTGATTGTTTTATGTTTCTGTTGCTTTTGTTTAAACATTTTTTTTCTTTTCTTTTTTTCGCGCCTACACTGCACAGCCACAGTACGAGTATGACTGTGACACACTTATGGAGTTTTCTGTGTTGCTGCCTTGCCATCCTGCCATCGTAGTTCAGTCCTTCCAGCCTCGGGCTCAGGCCTGTCATGGCCGCTTTTTGTGGTCCTGATAAGTCCAGAAGTACCGGTAAATGGCAGGACACACAACATATGAAACCCAGATGATTGTAGAGTTTTGGACAAAACATTAATAACTAATCGTCTGAACATAAATGCAGACTGGAAGTCTCAGCAAAAACAAACAAAAACGAAGGGAGAAGCCCTGAACCAGCCGTAAGATTCAGGCCGCTACCCCTCACCCTATGATCTAGGATTTAACCCTACAACCAAAAACCATTAACTTAAACTAAACCGGTAACGCCCAGTCCCAACAACACCCAGCTCAACAACAAAGCAGTAACAGGTGCAACAACCACAAGGGTTTCTGGCAAGAGCAGGAGCGAGGCTGGAGAGCAGAAACAACAACCATCAGAACAACTTCTCCTCAGGCCTCCCTCGCTCATCCAGCAGGTGTAGCTTGGTCCTTTTAAACCGCTTCCAGCCAATCAGCATGTTCAGAAAGAGCAAATAGATTAATTAGACACACATTGACAGATCTTAAATGCTGAGTGGTGGGGTTACACAACAATCATCAGCAGCATAAGAACGGGATGTGTCAGCCAAAAATGTCATTACATTTTATGTGTTTTTTAAACCTTTTTTATTTATTTATTTTTGTTTTAACTCAGTGGCAGTATTTAAGTTGACCTTGCAACATGGGCTCAGACAGACCATCAATGTCAGGTCCAGCATCCCGGACGAGCCCCCACATATGTTATGGTCTTGATAAGTCCAGGAGTAAATGGCAGGACGCACAGCATATGAAGCCCAGTCGATAGTATAGTTTTAGACAAAACTTTGTCAACTACAGTAATCATCTGAACATAAATGTAGACTGGGAGCCCTGGCTAAAACAAACAAAAAGGAAGGGAGAAGCCCCAAACCTGTCATGTTGCGGTGTGTAAGAGAACCCAGTGGGTGCAGACAGGCAGACACTCGGAGGCAGGAGTAGAAAAAAATCCAAAACGTTTAATCACAAAACTCAAAACAAAACACTGACAAGGTGATACAAAAACGAGAGACTGTAGCTGTGGCTTAACTTGGTAGGCCTACTAGAAAACTGTAGCTAGAAACTTTGGCTTAACTCTAGAAACTGTAGCTAGAAAACTGTGGCATAATCTGTAACTAGAAACGGTAGCTTTAACTGTGGCAGGAATACTAGAACTCAAAATACTGTAGAGAACGTACTCACAGACCAAGGAGCTGGACACGACACACCAGGGGAAAACAAACGAATGACCCGACGAAGACACACTCTACCACGCTGACTAAAATATGTATCATAATTAACTCTAATCACATACACCTGAGACGCAGGACCGAGAGACAACAGGGTGTAAGGAAGGGAACAAGGAGGGGAACAGACCAACAGGGGGAGACAACACACAGACCTGAGGGACAACCTGTACGAAGTGAGACAACCAACAGACGGGGACAGAGGGAAACCAGCCATCCTTCACCTACACCTGAGACGTAGGACTGAGAGACAACAGGGTATAAGGAGAGGGACAGACCAACAGATGAAGGACGCAGGACTGCACCTGAGATGTAGGACTGAGAGACAGACCAACAGATGAAGGACGCAGGACTGAGAGACAACAGGGTGTAAGGAGGGGGACAGACCAACAGATGAGGGAGGGAGACAGAGGGAAGCCATCCTTACAGAACCCCCCCCTCAAAGACGCTCCCAGGCATCCCCAAAGAACACCCAACAACCAGGGCGGGCAGAGGAAGGAACCAACAGGAACGGCGGGCACGAAGGAAACACAAGGACAGGGAACAAAACACAAGGACAACAAACGAAAAACCGACAGGAACAGGGCCTGGGACAAAAATGAAACACAAAGGCCAAAACCAGAAAAAACAATGAGAGCCACAAAGAACAAAACTAGAACCAGGAACACTGCGGAGACAAAATCCTGACCAAAACCCAGTTCAAAACTAGAAATTCAAAACATCACTAAGCATAGTGGCCAGGAAGTCGACAGCAGCCAAAGACCCCTCAGGTGGGCGACTGGGGGACAGTCCGTCGCGCAGGATCCCATCTGGCGGACGACCGGGGGGCTGCCCAACGTGCAGGACAACCGGGGGCTGCCCAACGTGCAGGACCACTTCAGGCGGGCGACCGTCAGGCCGTTTAACACCAAAGGCAGGAACTACGGTGGCAAAAACTTTGTTGGCCGGTGCACAAGGTGAAGAACATCAGCGAGCACAGAGCCATCGACGTCTGACGTGGAGACATCGAGTGGAGATACATCGAGCGGCGTGGAGACGTCGAGCGATGAGGTGACATCAGGCGAGGAGACGTCGAGAGTCGAGACATCAGGCGCAGAGACGAGAGTCGAGACATCCGACGCAGAGACAAGAGTCGAGACATCCGGCGCAGAGACGAGAGTCGAGACATCCGGCGCTGAGACGAGAGTCGAGACATCTAGTGCAGAGACGAGAGTCGAGACATCCGGCACAGAGACGAGAGTCGAGACATCATCAGGCGAAGAGACGTCTGCTACTTCGAGCGGCGAGGAGACGTCTGGTGAGGAGACGTCGAGAGTAGATACATCATCGATGTGAAGACTCTCCATTGTTGTGGATGCGTTGGCAGTATGGAGACCCTCCATCGACGTGGAGGCGTCAGCGGTACGAGGACCCCGTCGATGTGGAGGCATTGACGGTACAAGGACCCTCCGTCGACGTGGAGGCATCAGAGGTGCGAGGACCCTCCGTCGACGTGGAGGCGTCAGAGGTGCGAGGACCCTCCGTCGATGTGGAAGCGTCAGAGGTGTGAGGACCCTCCGTCGACGTGGAGACGTCAGAGGTGCAAGGACCCCCCGTCGACGTGGAGGCGTCAGAGGTGCGAGGACCCTCTGTCGACGTGGACGCCATGGAAGCAGCGCCCTCTGGAGCCGGAGGTAGGGTAGCGCCCTCTGGAGCCGGAGGCAGGGCAGCACCCTCTGGAGCCGGAGGCAGGGCAGCATCCTCTGGAGACGGAGGCAGGGCAGCGCCCTCAGGAGCCAGAGGTAGGGCAGCGCCCTCTGGAGCCGGAGGCAGGACAGCGCCCTCTGGAGCCAGAGGCAAGGCAGCGTCCTCTGGAGCCGGAGGTAGGGCAGCGTCCTCTGGAGCCGGAGGCAGGGCAGCGCCCTCTGGAGCTGGCTGCGAGACCTCAGGGCAGCAGAAGATGTGGGTGACACCCTCCGGGTCCGGGTCCCATCCGGAACAGGAAGCGTGGGAGGCGTCCTCCAGGACCCTCCCCGTACAGGAAACGTGAAGGGCACCCTCTGTGGATGCTGAAGACATGGCATCCTCTGTGGATGCTGAAGACATGGCACCCTCTGTGGATGCTGAAGACATGGCATCCTCTGTGGATGCTGAAGACATGGCACCCTCTTTGGATGCTGAAGACGGCATCCTCTGTGGATGCTGAAGACATGGCACCCTCTGTGGATGCTGAAGACATGGCATCCTCTGTGGATGCTGAAGACATGGCACCCTCCGTGGATGCTGAAGACATGGCACCCTCCGTGGATGCTGAAGACATAGCACCCTCTGTGGATGCTGAAGACATAGCACCTTCTGTGGATGCTGAAGACATAGCACCTTCTGTGGAGACTAGGGACGACTCAGCAGGAAGACAAGAATGAGAGGTAGAAAAAACTGAGTGAATGGTCTTCATGGTGGTGATAATCTCTAATAACTGTGCGAAATCAGGGTGAACTAAAAAACTGTGTCTAGATATTAATAACTGTTTCATCATTAGGAAAGAATTGCTTTTATAACGAGGACTTGTACTAGAGACAGCAGACAAAAAAAGGTTCAAGAGCTGCTGAAGAACACCCAAAACCTCACACTCCAGTCCATCAGAAAAATGTGTGTGGAGCTGTTGAAAAATTAGAGTGACCTTGTGTTCTAGTTCCATAGCGCCCCCTGCGAATACTGGGGTGATAGCACCCTCTACGGATGCTGGAACAACGGCGCCCTCAGTTGGTGTAGGACTGACAGCACTCTCTGTGAAAGCAGGAGACTCAGAAACACATGGTGAGGAGGAATCAGAAATATACAATGCAATTATCGAAGACCTAACAGAACGTAATCTTTCTGTGAGACCAGGAGTCTGCAGCAAGGTGGGTGTAGATGTTATTAGTCCTTCCATAAGGGAATACGACTTTAATTTGTAATGTGGATCCGGGTTTTTGTTAGCAGCAGTGCACAGTCTGTCCAGCTGCTGGAGTAAGACAATGGAGTCGTGTGTTAGTCCTGTATCGACCACTGTGGTCGTCTTGTGATACAGCTGTTCATCTGAGCAAGGGCTCACACATCGCTCTCTTTGTGTCGTTTCTTGTTGAGAGACCGGTTCCTCCAACGTCACAGACTCCTTCTCATGTTCGTGTGTGTCCTGAGGCTGAATAGCCACATGTGTGTGTCCTGTCTGCTCTTCCTCAGAGCAGAGGCTCACGTGGGGGCACCCCACCACCGTTGAAAAGCTCCCCGGCTGATCTGACAGCGTGGGAAACGAAGCAGCATGGGGCCGGGCGATAACCCGGAAACAGTCTTCCTTTTAACAGGCTGTCTTTTCTGATGGCGACGTGGCTCAGGAACAGGTTCAAAACATCCCTCTGTCTCTGAATCGTCATCAGAGACAGACCACAACGAATAAACACGTGAGGGAAAATAGGAAGGAGAATTTTCCTCACCGTCAGTGCATTTCCTCCGTTCACGCTCGGCCACTAGAAGTGGGGAAGAAAGAAACTCCAATCCATGACGGCGGCGGGTCCAGGCGAGTTCGATCTGGAACCCGCTGACTCGAATGTTGGCGGCTACTTTTCGTGCGGACTTCGACATCAGTTCGTCCCGAGTGGAGCTAAACACCTGTCTGCATGGGCTCAATATGAAGGTCGGGTCATTTCTGTCACGTTGCGGTATGTGAGAGAACCCAGTGGGTGCAGACAGGCAGACACTCGGAGGTAGGAGTAGAAAAAATCCAAAACGTTTAATCACAAAACTCAAAACAAAACACTGACAAGGCAGTGATACAAAAACGAGAGACTGTAGCTGTGGTTTAACTTGGTCGGCCTACTAGAAAACTGTAGCTAGAAACTTTGGCTTAACTCTAGAAACTGTAGCTAGAAAACTGTGGCATAATCTGTAACTAGAAACGGTAGCTCTAACTGTGGCAGGAATACTAGAACTCAAAATACTGTAGAGAACGTACTCACAGACCAAGGAGCTGGACACGACACACCAGGGGAAAACAAACGAATGACCCGACGAAGACACACTCTACCACGCTGACTAAAATATGTATCATAATTAACTCTAATCACATACACCTGAGACGCAGGACCGAGAGACAACAGGGTGTAAGGAAGGGAACAAGGAGGGGAACATACCAACGGGGAGACAACACACAGACCTGAGGGACAACCTGTACAAAGTGAGACAGCCAACACATGGGGACAGAGGGAAACCAGCCATCCTTCACCTACACCTGAGATGCAGGACTGAGAGACAACAGGGTGTAAGGAGGGGGACAGAACAACAGATGAAGGACGCAGGACTGCACCTGAGACGTAGGACTGAGAGACAGACCAACAGATGAAGGACGCAGGACTGAGAGACAACAGGGTGTAAGGAGGGGGACAGACCAACAGATGAGGGAGGGAGACAGAGGGAAGCCATCCTTACAGAAGACGCAGGACTGAGAGACAGACCAATAGATGAAGGACGCAGGACTGAGAGACAACATGGTGTAAAGAGGGGGACAGACCAACAGATGAGGGAGGGAGACAGAGGGAAGCCATCCTTACAGAAGACGCAGGACTGAGAGACAGACCAATAGATGAAGGACGCAGGACTGAGAGACAACAGGGTGTAAGGAGGGGGACAGACCAACAGATGAGGGAGGAAGACAGAGGGAAGCCATCCTTACAAAACCAGCCAGCAATTGACCGTTGAATTCAGGCTGCTTCCCCTTGCCCTATGATCCAGGGTCTAACCGTACAACCATGATCCATGATCTTCCATCTGCCTGCATGGACTGAACTCTACGGACCCTTTCAGTTACATGGGGAAACCTTGGATGTTCTCCGTCTGCCAGACCCGGTTCTGGAAGGGAGCCTGGGAGGGCAGCTGCTATGGTCCTTATCATCAAGCTACTGATGGGACCTGCTTGTAAGACCTGATAAAGCTGCTAACAAGATCCTCTGTCTGTCTGCATTGACCGAACTCTGTTGACCCACTTGTTTCCACGGGGGAACCTTGGATTTTCTCTGTCTGCTGGACCCAGTTCTGGAGGACAGTTTGGGAGGCAGCTGCTGTGGTCCTTATGGTACATCCAGACCGAACACGTTTTCAACTGCAGGAGTGTCCGGTTTACATGCAAAGTCAATGGGGGACGCGCCTCCAGGCGCGTCTTGGAGTCAGGCATCACGTCACGTGCGTGTTGAGCGTGCTGGAAAGCGTTTTCCGTGCACGTGAACCCGCGTCAACCTCCAAAACACGCCTTGATCTAGCTGAAGATTTCGCCGTTCAACGCTCTGTCAACCAATCAGGGAGAGTCGGGGAGGAGAGAGAGGGGAGTCAGCTATGTGACGCGGTAACGAGGGGACGGATGTTGCGCAACTGTGTGACGTATTTTTTGCGAGACACGGAAATAACCCGCGAAGTCCTGTTCATGTATGGAGGAGAAATAAAAAGGACCTTGCCTGGCGGAGTGCCAGTGAGGAAGTCGGGATATCGGGTAAGTTTTGAATTGTGAACTTTTCACGTTTAGCAAGTTAAGCTCTGCTAGCTCCTCCCCCCCGTCGCCACCGCCGCCGCAGCTTCTCGTACCGGTCTGGACACGGTCTGGGTCCAGTGCGTCCACTTGCGTGCGTGACGAGCTTTTTGGCCGTTGAAAAGGTGCTCGGTCTGGATGTACCATCAAGCTGCTGACGAGCCCTTCTTACAAGACCTGCTAACGTTGCCAACAAGATCATGCCGCTAACTGAACCACACCGCTAACAGTATCATGGGGGGGGAGGGTGTCTTCCAGTGGTTTCTGAGACTTGAGAGTTATGGACGTACTTAATCCATGGTCAGGTGTTGACTCCAGGTAGATGAATTGTTGTTAATGACACACCTTAAGGCAGTCTCCAGCTCCTAGTTGCAACGTTCCATCTGACCATTAGATTGCGGATGGTACCCATATGTGAGGCTGGTTGATGTTCCCAAGGCTCTACAGAATCATTTCCATACCTGGGAGATTAACTGTGGGCCCCTGTCTGCAACAATGTCTTGAGGGACACCATGTAGACGGAAGACATGTTCAGTGATGAACTGAACTGTTTCCAGGGCAGAGGGTAGTTTATCCAGTGGGACAAAATGAGCAGATTTAAAGAAGTGGTCTGCAATGGTGCAGATTACAGAGTTACCGGTTGATGTTGGAAGACCGGTGACAAAGTCCAAGGCAATGTGTGACCAGGGCTGGCTGGGGGTGGGAAGAGGAAGCAGTAATCCAGCAGGAGGTTGGTTGCTGTGTTTTCTCCGAGCGCATGTAGGACAGGCAGAAAGAAAGTCTTTTACATCTTTATTTGAGTTAGGCCACCAGAAGTTAGCTTTGATAAGATGTAACATGCGTCTGATGTCAGGGTGACAGGTAAATTTGGCAGTATGCATCTATTCAAGTACTTTACAGACCATGGCAGAAGGAACAAACAACTTCCAGGGAGGGCCAGTACCGGGGTCTGGTTCAGTTCATTGTGCCTCTCTGATGTCTTTCTCAATAGTCCATGTTATCACTCCCACCTTGCAAGAGACTTGTCGAGAGAGGGCACCGGGCTTGACGTTGCCGGAGCTCGGAATGTAGGTGATAGAGAAGTTAAATCTAGCAAAGGACAGGGACCATCTGGTTTGTCTAGCATTTAGCCTTTTGGCTCCCAGGAGGTAAGCTAGATTTTTGGGGTCAGTCCAAATGATAAAAGGGAGTTCAGCTCCCTCTAACCAATGTCTCCATTCTTCTAATGCTAATTTAATAGCTAGTAGTTCCCAGTCACCAACGTCATAGTTGCTTTCAGCAGTGGATAGCCGACGTGAAAAGAAAGTGTATGGGTGGAGTTTACCATCATCGGTTGTCTTTTGGGACGGAACAGCCCCCACACCCGAGTCTGAAGCGTCGACCTCCACAATAAACTGCTTGTTGACGCCAGGGTGTGATAAGATGGGAGCTGTAGCAAAAATATGTTTTAGTTGAGAAAAAGCTTATTCTGCTTCAGGAGTCCAACCGAACTTTCTGAGTGTTGATGTTAGCTGTGTGAGAGGAGTGGCACTTTACTGTAATTTCTAATAAAACAACTATAGAAATGAGCAAACCTAAGGAAAGTTGTACAGTAGTTGTTTCTGGTTGGTGGGTACTGGCCAGTCAACAACAGCCGTAGTCTTTTCGGGGTCAGCTCAAACCTGTCCTCTCTCAAAGATGAAGCCCAGAAAAGTGACAGTAGAAGCATGAAATTCACATTTTTCCATTTTTACAAAGAGCTGGTTTTCTAAACGTATTTGAAGTACAGCTTTGACATGTTGTACGTCTTGTTCCTTGGTCTTGGAATAGATGAGTGTGTCATCTAGGTAAACGAATACAAACACATTGAGAAAATCTCTAAGGACATCATTTACAAGAGCTTGGAACATTGCAGGGGCATTGGTTAGGCCGAACGGCATGACAAGACACTCAAAATGTCCCAACAGGGTCTTAAATCTGTCTTCCACACGTTGCCCTCACGGATTCTAACGAGATTATATGCATTATGCAGATCCAGTTTTGTAAAGATTGTGGCTTCCTGGAGCTGTTCGCAGACAATCTATCAGAGGGAGAGGATATTTATTCTTGATAATAATTTGGTTTAACCCTCTGTAATCGATACAAGGTCTTAAAAAAGTATCTTTTTTGGCTACAAAGAAGACTCCTGCCCCTACTGGTGAAGTAGAGGGACGAATTATGCCTGATTTGAGGGATTAGTTTATATAATTATTTATAGTAGTTTTTTCAGGACCAGATAAGTTGTAGAGTCTACTTGTGGGTAGAGGAGCACCAGGAAGTAGATCAATGGAGCAATCATAAAGCCTGTGAGGGGGTAAAAATAATGCTTTTTGTTTGCTAAAGACTGATGCCATCGTGCGGTATAAAGTGAGCACAATCGAAAGGTCAATCTCTTTATTTTTAGGTCTGGAAACAGAACCTGGAGAGATTGCTGAGTGGAAGCAAGCTAAGGAACACTTTTCTCCCCATTTGTTGACCCTATTTTCTGTCCAATTTATTTGAGGGTTGAGTAATTTTAGCCATGGATGGTCCAAAATGAGTTAAGGATGGGAGGAATCAAAGACAAAAAACTCACTGCGTTCCTAGTGATTTCCGGACACAACAAACAGAATCTTTACAGTCTTTAATGAGATGGAATATATATTTTGTCCGGTCAGGGCAGACACTGTGATGGCAGGTGTCAGGTTGACCGTAGGGATTTGTAGATCCTCCACCAGGCTTCGGTTGATAAGGTTTTGTTCAGCACCAGAATCAATCAGGGCCTGTATAGGGAAGTTAACAGTATTAATGCATATAATTACCGGCAGACAGATTTTTCTCAGGAGTTAATGATGTTGTGCCCACCAGCATCTCCTGAACTACTGATGGGCTCTGTCTTTTACCCGTAGGTGACAGGCAGTGATTACATGACCATTACTTCCACAGTACATACAGGCTTTGGCATTGAGGCGGTGCTGTCGTTCCTTGGGGGAGAGCCGAGTCCTTCCAATTTGCATCGGCTCAGGTTCGAAAGTTGAGTTAGCTGGAATGGGAGTTGTACTTCCAGGTAGCGAGTGTTTGTGGGAGTTGTAGTTCTCTCTAGCAAACCTTCATGAACTCTGTTATCAATATTTATTGCCAAGGAGATTACCCCATCCAAATCTCAGGGAAGGTCTCTGGTAATGAGTTGATCTTTAATGTTCTTATTTAAAGCATTAAAGAAGGCACTACATCGTGCAGTCTCACCCCATTCGGATTCCTCCACAATGATGCGGAAGTGAATGGCGAACTTGGCTACCTTCTCCTTTCCTTGGCAAATTGTGAAATGTTTTTGAGCCGCCTCCTCTTGTTCTAGGGGATGATAGAAAACTTGACGTAAGTCCTTCAGGAAGATGGAAAAAGCCAAGGTTTCGATAGGACATCTGCGAAGGTAAGCATAAGCCCACTGGAGCGCTTCTCCTTTCAGAGCGCTGACAATGTAAGTTATGCGAACAGAGTCTGAAGCATACTGTAGGTGGCTGGGGCTTGATTAAGTGTCAGATTACATTATAAGATAATGCCTCCATATTTGCGTGTGTTACCTTCAAACATCTTAGAAGGTCTTACATCTGGTTCCTTTGGAGGCAGAGTAATGGTCTGGACCATGGGTCCTGCAAGAGCAGTTTGGGTTTTTGAAGAGGATTGGGCTGCCATCTCTTTTTGTAGTGTACCGTATTTTCCGAATTATTGGTCGCACCGGAATATAGGTCGCAGTGTCCAATTATTGCCAAAAAATTGGAAAAATCCATAAATAGGTCGCACCGGAATATAGGTTGCACCTACGTCACCGCCGATGTAACGCGTCATCCACTGCTGACGCGCCGCGTGACTGCTAAGTCAACCCGGCAATATGGACCAAGTGTTTAGCTCTGCTGCTAATGTCTGCCAGAAGCTAACAGAAGCTAACACGAGACGAGTCCGCCTCTCAGAAAACACAAATAAAAAAATCGAATTTGATGTCAAATGTTTTTTCCAGGACATAGTTAAGTACATTAGAGCCTTATAATTACTCTGTAAGCAGAAATAAATATACTTATACTATATACCTATTGGTTTCAAAGCAATTTATAACATTAAGAGAAGCTAAGAGAAGCTAACAGAAGCTAACGCGAGACGAGTCCGCCTCTCGGAAAACACGAATAAAAAAAATTGAATTTTAAGTCAAATATTTTCTATAGATCATCGTTACGTACATTAATGTCTTATAATTTAAACTCTGTAAGCAGAAAAAATATACACCGAGTGGTTTAGAAGTTATTGGTAAGCAAACTGAAGTAAACTGAAATAAAAAATGAAAAAACACGAGAAGTCCGCCTCTCAGAATACGAATAAAAAATCGAATTCTATGTCAAATGTTTTCTATAGACCATTGTTACGTACATTAATGTCTAATAATTTAAACTCTGTAAGCAGAAAAAATATACACAGAGTGGTTTAGAAGTTATTGATAAGCAAACTGAAGTAAACTGAAATAAAAAATGAAAAAACACGGGAAGTCCGCCTCTCAGAATACAAATAAAAAATCGAATTTTATGTCAAATGTTTTATCGAGACCATAGTAACGTACATTAAAGCCTTATAATTACACTCTGTAAGCAGAAAAAATATACACCGAGTGGTTTTGAAGCTATTTCTAACATACCGGTAAACAGAACAACAGCCACAAGCTAACAAAAAGCTAAGCTAAAAGATCGTTTTTTGTTTGTTTTTGTTTTATCTCAAACATCTAATAAAGCTACCGGTACTCACTTGTAAACGTCCACACTGTGATTCTATTCTGTAAGTTTCAGAAAAATCCCCTGAGTGGTTCTTGACTTATCTTGCAAAAAACCCAGCTAAGAAACACAGAGCTAACAGCTACATCCAGGTCAGCACGCCCACAGAGTGTCCGAGCACAGGAGCTTATTTTGGGACATGAGCTGGAAACGGTCTTCTTCTTCTTCTTGGGTCGGTGTACTCCACTGGAAGTGGTACTGCACAGCGCCACAGCGTCCCTAGTGGCCAAAAGTTGTACTGCACAATTTTTCTGCCAAAGTGAAAAAGGCTGATATCTGAGTCAAAAATTTGTCTAAAAATATGGAAAAAAAATCCATAAATAGGTCGCATCGGATTATAGGTCGGAGGACTTGAAAAAACATAAAAAGGTGCGACCTATACACCGGAAAATACAGTAAGCACCATGCCACCCAGCTCCCGAAGGTTGTCCTGGGTGGTTTGCTGCTGTGTTAGATTTCTCTGTAAATCACAGCATGAATGTCATTTTTTTTTTCTTTATATCTTGGCTGAGACTGAACCTCCTCAGTACTGCTTGGGGGGTCTGTAGGGCCGGGACATTCTGTCATGATTGTATTTAATGGTGACCTCCAATGTAAGCAGACTGAGAAGGAACAACAGAGTCAAGTTTAAAAAAGGTAAGTGATCTTTATTTACAGGATGTCCCGGTACTTAGGAGAGATCTGGCAGGAGTTTATATGCAGCTCCTAAACAGGTCTCCCCAGGCAGCAGTAGGTGTGGCAAGTAGTGGTGATTAGCTGTGGAGAAAAGTGAGTGACAAACACCTGTTCACCTCCCTATTTAAGCACCCTGTTCACCTTCATTTAGTGCCAGATTCTCGAACCTCACCAAGTAGTAGAAATCCAACATTACCTTGTTTTGACTCTTGACCTCGAACCTCAGCCTGTTTTTTGACTCCTTGCCTTGCCCTGCCCTATTGGATTGTCTACTCCTCTGAGCTCTGTACCAATCATTCTTACTCGAATAAGTCTTTGTATCACGTTTTGGCTCTGGCTTCTGCTCTCTGCTTCCCTGTGTTTGACCCCTGCCATGATTACCGAACCGACCACAAACCTGGATTCCCCTTTCTGGACTCTCAATGCTCCTGGACCGCTCCGCTGCTGTAGTTCACTCTCCCTGAGTGACATCACCGGCAACAGTGAGACTACAGCCCAAGTCAAACCATCAAGACAGAAGGTTAGTGAAAATCACAGAATCTCTCAACACCCCTTCTCCAGAAACCAATACACTAACTCTTCTGTCTTAACAGATCAGACTGGCCCCGGGACCCAGACCTCGACCAGAAGCAGCATGTTTACAATAAACATTTAAAACGTTCCTATGTTTTGGTGTTGTTGTGCTGATCCAAAACTGGTTCTTGTCACTGCAAACAGTACCATGGTGCCAATGGGACCATGTTGCTAAGATAACCTCACTGTCATCAGAACCACTCTGCCAATAGGACCATGCTGCTGTAGATTTATTTCTTTTTCACTTTGGGTGTCTTGTTTCTGTATTTTTGTCGCATACTTTGAATAAACCCCAATTTATGTTAGCTTAGTTTATGTTAGTGCTCACTTTAAGCGTTTAAGTTATAGCCGAACTGAACCTATGAAAATCATGCTGCTGTTGTTCGGTGTATTGTTTTGCACTATCAGGGGCAGCACGGTGGCACAACTGGTAGAGCTGCTGCCTCTCAGCGAGAAGGTTGCCGGTTCATATCCCGGTCCGGGGCCTTTCTGGGTGGAGTTTGCATGTTCTCCCCGTGCATGCGTGGGTTTCCTCCGGGTACTCCGGTTTCCTCCCACAGACCAAAAAACATGCTTGTTAGGCTGATTGGTGACTCTAAATTGACCCTAGGTGTGAGTGTGAGAGTGGATGGTTGTTTGGTGTGAGTGAGACAGGTCCCTCTTGTAAATGAGTCCCCGTGACTCAACGAGGCCAGCCTGTATAAATAAAGGTTGAATGAATGAATGAATGAATTAGTGACTGGCATATATCTTAGATCTTTTAGCTTACCGTTGGGTGTTCGTTTATCTTAGTTTATATCTCAGATCCTTATTTACTGTTTCTTTTTACACTTTATATTTTTGCTATTGCTGGATGTAACTGGGACCCTGGGTAAACAGTTTCATTCCACCTCATGTACCACACGCGATGCGAATGACAATAAAGAACCTTGAATCTTTTTTATGTATATACAAAGTACTGTATATATACCTATAGTATATGTCCAGTATATACAAATTATAACTTTGGCAACAAAACCATATGTACACAGGACAGGAAGCCAACAAACTTCAATATGCTCTGAGTTTTTAGTTTCATATAATCAGAACATATGAATCTATTCTAGATACATCAGTTTGAACAGAAGATTGATGTCAGTACAAAGGGAAGTTTTGTTTTCCTAAATGGCTCCATCCCATGATTGATGATTGATGAGGCGTCAAGATGTGGCCAAGCATTAGTGACTTTATTTTTTCTTAGCTTGACCTTTTTTAATTTCTCCCGATATGCATGATAAGAAATATTTATGCTGCTTGATGAGTGCTGAAGCATCAATAATGCCGAGTGATTGATGAGTGACAGCCAATGAAATGCTTGTTTGGGCCAAATCATAATCTGTGCTATAAAATGCTTCCTGCTCTCAGGTTTGTAGCTGGAGAAAAAGATTGAGTACATTATTTTGTTAAACACATTTATACTGAAGAAAAGTGTATCCTTCATGTTTAAAATATTCGCTGCCTGTTTCTGTCTGTTTATGTGGACATATTCTTGTTGTCTGTATTGTGTTCATGACAAAGCAGCCGATATTAGTGATCAGTGTGTGTTAAGGTTGCCTGTTTTTCAGTGAGCTTGTTTCTTTGTGGCTGAGCAGACACACTGCTGCCTCTTTGGGTCCTCCCAGTTCAACCTGGCATCGCTGTCAGAAGCTTGGCTCGGTGCCTTGGCATGAAATCCACCCTTTTCTTGGCACTTCCTCTGATTGCGGGAGTGGGGGGAGGGGACCAGGCCAATCAGGACATCTCTGATCACTGTGGTTGTCCACACTTCAGATCTGAGGACGCCCGCAGGCCGTCTTTTCCACCTGTTCAGAGAGAACCTGAGGTGCTCTTCCACTGCCCGGCCCCATATGTCACCAGATCCACCCAGTACAACGGCTGAGCTGCTGCCATCAGCCTTAGACCAAAATACAGTTATGGCTTCACAGAAAGTGTGACAGAACAATAACAAATTCCACATCTGAGCCATATTGTTCCCTAAATAAATGAAATGCTATGTTTGCCTACAACATAAACATGGGATAAAAATTACAAAACATTGATTTGTTTTTTGTTTCAAACCATTTCTGTTCATCAAACTTGCTGGAAGGCCTCAGTGACACAACACACAGAAAAATAATTTTGCATGTTTACAAGACAAATCTTTGGAAGAATTGCTTTCCACACATTCTTCTGCAACAGACTGACTAATTCTTGAATAACAGCAAGCTTAGACTTTGCAGCTGTTTTAGCATTTTTCTTCACGTTCAGTGATTATTCCCTAAAACTCCCCATCAAACAAAGTTCAGTTATAATTCAATACTAAATACAGAGGAAATTACGAAAGCCAAAAATCCATGCTTAAGCATGGACATTTTGTGGAAGAGATAATGAGCTTTGTCATAATCTCAAGGTAATGAAGCTCATTTGGTAGTGGAAATATTTAATTTCGTTTTTCATCTTGAAGCAACAAAGTTTCAGATTAACAGGAAGGTTCATTTTAAACTGTAAATGCTTGTTGATAACTAGAAACAGGCGGCACAGCGGCGGAGCTGTTAGAGCTGTCGCCTCACAGCAAGTAGATTCAGTTTTCTCCTGGTACTCCGGTTTTCTCCCACAAACCAAACACCTGCATGCTAGGTTCACTGTTAACTCTGAATTGTCCCTAGGTGTGAGTGAAAATGTGAATGGCTGTTTGTCTCTATGTGTCCCTGTGATGGACTCAGGACCTGTCCAGGATGTCCCTTCCTCCCGCATAATGACTGCTGGAGATGGACAACAGCTCCCTGTGACCCGCAAAGAAAAGAATAGGGTTAAAAAAAACAGAATAAACGGATGATAACTAGAAATGATAACAGTAAACTGAGTTTCTTCATGATAAAACAGAGCAGTCGTACTGTAGCCTCAGATTCAACCGAAAATATCACATCAAGGAACATTCAGCAAAGTTACACATGTGTGATTTGACCTGATGTTATAAATCATCCTGAAGCGTCATGACAGAGGTACTGATGAAACTGGGTGTAACACATGAGTCACTTATTTTTACATCACATCCATCCATCCATCCATCCATCCATCCATCCATCCATTATCTTTACCCACTTCTTTCTTTTCAGGTCGCGGGGGTCCAGGGGCAATTCTAGAATCTGACCTTTAGGGGTGCTTAGCCCCTAGTGCTGACAATGACTCTTGGCTTGAACAACGTGGTGGTCATTGGTGTCAGAAGCATTCATAATGTGTGTGTGGGGGGGGTACTGGTGGGGGTGTCCTCCCCTAGAATTTTTTTAATAAAGTAGAAGCCATTTCCTGCATTCTGGTGTATTTTAACGGGTTGTTTAACATCTATGTTTTCCTACATACATAAACTCTTGATTCAGTAATTATTTTCGAGAGCACAGCACAACAAGAAGTAACGCTAAGCTAGCAGTGTGCAATACAGATGTGCTAGCTAAGATACTACAGACGTAGCGCTCTACTTTACATTACACAACCTGATAAATACTTTGTACAAAATCAGTTTAGTGTTAATTGATCATAACAAACAAAACCTGGAGGTTATGCACCATAACCAATGTTCCCCGAGGGAGGGAACAAAGTGCAACACAGAATATATGGGAATTGCGCCACGCGCGGTTCACCTGAAGCATTACAATCACGCCTTTTAAGGCAAGTGAGGCGTCTACGTCTCCAGAGGCCACGCCCCTCTGGAATAAAAACGGAGGACGCCTCACGTTCTGCCTCTGCAAGCACTTCGCCTGAGCTTGTGCATTGGAGGGGCAAAAGAGTGTTGCACTTTGTTCCCTCCCTCGGGGAACATTGGTTATGGTGCATAACCTCCAGTTCCCCTTCAGTCGGTCACTGCAGTGCAACACAGAATATATGGGAACCTACCATCACGCCCTGGAAATGCATGCTTTGTGCAACATTAGGCCCGGACAGATAGGCGGTAGTACGTTCAGCTCTCCTTTGATGAGAGCACAGCCTGTGTGACGTCATGATTTGTGACGTCCAAACTGTAGTATTTTATAAACGTGTTAGGAGAAGACCAATTAGCAGCAGCGCAGATGTCTGCTAATGACACTCCCTTAAACAAAGCCCAGGAAGTGGCTAGCCCACGGGTTGAGTGAGCGTGTACACCACTGGGCACCTGTTGACCTTTGCTGCTGTATGCTCTAGAAATGGCCTCTGTCACCCAATGGGAGAGGCGCTGCCTTGACAGTGCTTTGCCTGCGACAGGAGCAGCGAAGCATACAAACAGCTGATTTGATTTTCGCCAGCTGCTAGTTCTCTCCATGTAAACACGCAGAGCCCGCACAGGGCAGATTGCGTTAAGACGCCTCTGTTCTGCGGACAGAACAGGAGGGGGAGGAAAAGCTGACAATTCAAAGTCCAAACTCCTGTAGTTTAAAGTTGGGACCTTAGGTGAATAAGCCGGGTTTGGTCGCAGAGTGACCTTTGACCCGTCCTGAGCGAACTGAGTGCATAATGGGTGAACTGACAATGCGTGTAGGTCCCCAACACGTTTGGCAGAGCATAAAGCTAAGAGGAGAGCAGTCTTATAAGACAATAAATCAATCTTAGCGCTCTGCAGAGGCTCGAAAGGAGGCTCACAGAGGGCCTCCAGGACCAGAGTTAAGTCCCACTGTGGGGCCAGGACCCTGCTTGGAGGCCTCACCTTCATAACCCCCTTCATGAACCGGGTCACGAGAGGGTGGGAGCCGGGAGACTTGCCGCCCCACCCCTCGTGGCAAGCTGATACAGCTGCCAAGAAGACCTTAATGGTGGAAAAGGAACCCTTTATCCAGCAGGTCCTGTAGAAAGGTGAGGAGCTGTGCTATGTTACAGGAATATGGCACAATATTCCTTTCCACGCACCAGATCTCAAAAACACGCCATTTTCGCGCGTAAAGCGTCTGGGTGGACACAGCACGTGCGTTCTGAATTGTATTTACCACATTGTTGGGTAAACCAAAGCTGATCAGTTTGTTCCTTTCAGCGGCCAGACCCACAACTGCCACAGGCTCGGTCGTGGGTGCCAGATTTGCCCGTGGGCCTGTGATAGAAGGTCTCTGTGAGCGGGCAGCTGCCAAGGTGCTCCTGCTAACAGTGAGACCAGCTCTGCAAACCAGGCCTTCTTCGGCCACCTGGGGGCCACCAGGATCAGAGAGAGGCCCCCCCTGCGCACACGCTCCAGCGTTGGCTGAATTAACGCTACAGGGGGGAAGGCATAATAGCGCCTTGACGCCGACCACTCGTGAGCGAACGCGTCCGACCCGAGAGATGTGTTTGCGCCCCGTATGGAGTGAAACATAGCAAGGTGGGCGTTTTCCCTGGTTGCGAACAGATCGACGTCTGCTCTCCCGTATTGTGCCCAGATCTGGTTCACAATGCGAGGGTGCAGGCGCCACTCTGAGTGGAGGGGCACCCCTCTTGACAGGGCATCCGCCCCGTAGTTCAGCTCTCCTGGCACGTGCGTCGCTCTGAGTGACAGGAGACGCGAGCTGCACCACATTAACAGTTCCTGGGTCAGCCTCAGGAGGGGTGGGGAGTGAGTACCCCCCTCCCTGTTGACATAGGAGACCACACAGGTGTTGTCCGATCTGATTAGAACATGTTGGCCTGAAATCAGACCCCTCCTGTGGAAATGTTTTAGTGACAGGAACACAGCGAGCAGCTCGAGCTGGTTTATGTGCAACTGGGCCTCCGTTTGGGACCACACACCCCGTGTGTGTTGATTCTGACAAAGACCGCCCCAACCTGACTTTGAGGCGTCCGTCGTAACCAACACCCGGGACAGCACCCTGCTCGATCTCAAAGTGCTACACTGAATGAACATTAAATGACAAGATTAAAAAAACTATAGTACAGTATATAGCTGCTCCTCCTGACTCAAATCATTTCATGTATTTACTGACAACCTCCATCATTAGCAAGTTCAAAATGTCAACGAAAAAGTCCACAAGATGGTTACAGTGTTATTCGCTGCCATATATTTTTTCTACAACCATTTTCTGCAACACTAACCTGGAGAGAGATGGCAGGCAGCGTCGTGATCTTCTGTGATCTTTTTATTATTGGAACAACATGGCACACTGCAATAACAGCGTGTTGATGACTGTCATGTTTGTTAGGTGCTGCTGAGAGAGATGGACAAGAAAAAAGCAAAAAGAGAATTAATCACATCAGAACATGGAAATGGTTTGACATAAAGCTTTTGATTTAATATTAAAAATGCTATTCTAAACAACAGTGTTGTAAGATGTCAGACATTAATAAACATTTTAATGTTACAACACTGACAGGCAGCAGCAGCTCTGTAGAGTTTAGCTACATGTGGCAGCTAGCTGGTTACTTTGCATGATAATGATGGATAATGTTATCACAGCCAACTAACACATAAATACTGTTTTTATTCACGTAAATACAGAAAGTAAACGTTTAAGCATTACATCACTGACAGGCAGCGTTAGTTTCTGTGGCTAAAGTTGCTGCAATGATGGATAACGTTGTAAACCACAACTAACAAACACGTAAATACAGAGTTTATTAACCTTACCTTAAGCTATATCTTGTAATTCAACCTCTATAAATAAAGGTTGAATGAATGAAATTCCGTGAAGTTTCAGACATCGAGGGAGAATCGACCCGGAACCAGAAGTACAGATATGCTGCGTCAAGACCTCTTTTTTGTTCGACTGCCCCCTAGTGGTCTTGATTGAATAATTTTGAGACAAATCTAACAGGCTTCATTCAAAAAAAAAAATACTCAACCAAAAAACAGGAGGTTCAATAAAAAAAAAATGACTCAACCAAAAAACAGGAGGTTCAGGCCCTGTACACACGTAGCCGTTTATCAGTAAAACCGAACAGTTTATGATGCGGTTTGGCCTTTGATCCACACGTGAACTCTGGTTGATGTAACTATAAACGAATAATAACAAAACTCCGGCCAAAGTGAAGATTTGAGAACTCTCCGCTTTCGAGTCTGCGTGTGCACTTTCAGAACGGAGCTTTCTGCTCCACCGCCTCCAGCTGCTGCGGCGCTGACAGTCACACAATGCTCTAAAAAAAGCACTAAAACGTCAACCTACCTGCTCTACATGATTCCCAGTCGACATTTTCCTGCGTTTTATTAATTTTGTACTCCAACACGGTATTTAATAGTAGTTCAACCTCACGGTCTGTCCACACAAACTAAAGAAAATAAATAAATAAATAACAGGAAGTCGCGGCAGTTGGAGGGTTGTGACAGCACTACACTGCCATCTATGGGTTCAGCATATTCATTACAACGCTCTCTGGTGAAATAAAACGGGACATGTAGACAAACATTTTAAATATTCGAACATGTATGGACAGATGGTTTTTTTTTGCGCAAATATTCGTTTTTCAAACACCAGGCTACGTGTGTACAGGGCCTCAATCAAAAAAAAATTACTCAACCAAAAAAAACTTAGACTTTTCTTTGATTGATTGAATACTACTTTTTTTGATTGAATACTACTTTTTTGATTGAATACTACTTTTTTTGATTGAATACTACTTTTTTTGTTTGATACGATTTTTTTTTTTTTGATTGAATAATTGTGAAACAAATCTGACACCATACGAGTGCACCCTGGACATGTCTCCAGCCCATCACTGGGATAGGGACAATTTAGAGTTTTCAATCAGTCTCACAGAACCCAGAATTTTTACATCACGTTTTTGTTGACTGTTGTCTCTTCAGGTAAAAAATAAAAATAAAAAAATAATAATAATATATTTATTTGCCAGTTTTGATCTTGTTGGGATTTCTTTTGTGTTTTTTTTCCTTTTGCATCTGCCTTTCCAATTGCTCTGGGACTCGCCTTTCTTGTAACTTCTCTGGCATAACGTTTGTCTAATTCTCTGGAAGATGATAAATGTTTTGCAGATTTTAAGAGCAGCTCTAGGATTTTTGGCAGTGTTGCTTTGGAGCTTTGATGGGTCTCAAGTTGCTTTAAAAGCTCAGTCTGCCAGAAACGTTTTGCCAAGCTAATTTAACAGCAGATAAATGGTGCTAATTTACATCAAACCTAATGTGACTTAACTTTGTGTTAAAGACAGAAACACTAAATATGTTGCTGAATTTTCAACTTGTCAAAAAACATCTCAGAAAGAAAAAATATTTATTCAATTAAACTCAATTAGTTTTTCGTAAACTTGGTAGTCAGTCAGTGAAGCGATTGTTTTAAAATAATTGTAGCTATTAAAATTAATTAATCATTATCTGACATTATCTGGATTCTCCACAAGAGGCAGCAGCTATTTTATTTTAGACAAAAATAAAGAATTAAACATTTATTTGTGCCCAACTGAATTAACATAACCAAAACCAAAGAAGGCTGAATTAAAATCCTGCAGATTTGTAAACATCAATTTCATTTTGTGTGTAATTTAGAAAATGCAGGTAGTCCCCGACTTACGGCGGTCTCGACTTACGGCGATTCGACTTTATGAACGAGCTCCGTTGAAAAGCATTGCTTCGAGTTACGGCGGAGATGCGACTTTACGGCAGAAAATACGGTACCTGAAATCGTCAGGACGGCAGGAAATTTACATGAGGGAAGAGAGTGGGAGAGGGGGTGGGGTGGTGAGAGGGGAATGGGGGTTACCTTAGCAGCCAACGGAGCTGCGTACTGTCGGGGGGAGAGTGGGAAGGGGGGGCAGGTGTACCTTTGCTCCTTGACAATTGAAAATTACAGTAGCGGAAGGTTACAGGCGTACTGTTCCCCCCAAAGGACAAAGGCGGAGTGATACAGAATCAGTACAGTATTTAAGGTCAGAAATTTTGAATAAAATAGATGCCCTTTCCTGCATTTTGGTGATTCTGGTGTATTTAAATGGGTTGTTCAACATCTAGTTTTATCTATATATATAAACTATTCGATAAGTATTTTAGAGTTAATGGCAGAACAAGGAGTAGCCTGAGACAAACATGTAGCATTAACACTGTATGAACATTATTCAAGAATTGTTTCTATAAGAACATTATCAAATATTTTATATGAACAGTAAGATACTAGCAATAATTGTAAGAGGGGGACAGTTGAACACGGAGGCCTCCACCCCTGTTTAATGATGGACGGTTTCTTTTCACAAAGATGGCCTCCTTTACTCCTCTCTCAAACCATCGTTTTTCTGTATCAAGGAGGAACAATGACTGAGTTTGTCACAGCTCCTCAGACTGAAGAAGTCTTTTTGATACAAAGAAGAATCTGTCCAGAGGACTACATTTATTGAGCCTGCATCAGAACAATAATCTGTAAAGATTTAGCACATTTGATATGGAAAACACATTTTGACTTAACCAATTAATATGTTTTCAATGGTAAAATATGCAGGCTTATTTCACATTACTTTCATACTATTCCCTTTCATTGCTTTATGTATATATTATCTTACTTTTAATGATAAAAATATAATGAGTCACTACTGTTGTTTAGAAAGTGTTTATATTGGAACTAATGTTTGTTCACACACAGAACAGCTCACCTGTCCCTTCATACTGACAGGAACAATCCCCTCATCACTCTGACACTAAATCACATTTTAAAAATGGTCATAACACAAATCTCCCCTTTTTACAAATACTTATGATCAATTCAGGCCAATTTCTCTAAAGGGTTGAATCATCTACATCTCAGGGCACTTTTCATATAGAGCAGCTCTTCACCAGACTCATATAATATTATTTAAATTATATAACAGTATGTCACAATGCCACACACCACAAAATTCATTGACTTCATAATTAACTTGAACGGTGGTTTGCAGCAGACTTCAACATCATGCCTCACCTGTACATTTAGCTGCGTCTGTTTCCAGAGCTTTTCTCTTTTTAATCCTTCTCTTCTCACTCTGCACCCTTCTTTCCACTGACCGCACGTAGTGTCACCTCCGCGCACGTTACAAAAACGAAACTGAAAGTGGAAGAGGTGCACGGTGCACTCCAGCAGCTGCTGCGGTGATTAAACTGAGGACATGTGAATAAATGAAGGGCGGGGTGGCCCAGGAGCAGCGCGGTAGTGGTGTTCTGATATGTTGTTAAAACAAAAGTTGTAAAAGAAAAAAAAAACGAGGCGCAGTGTCTCTCCTTCTCAGAAATACCCTGCAGAGTCGACGCCATATTTTCCATTGAAACTGCTGCGAGGCGTTTCTGGGCGGAGCTTGGTAAGATCCATTGTACGTCCACCCTAACTGGCTTATTTCTGTGGCATTGGGTTGACCCTGGGCTGATCAGAAATAGCCCCAATGAGCCGCAAACTGAGGGGGCGTGGCGAGAGACTCATGTCAATCATTCTGAACCACAGAGACATTGAATTAAAATGGGCTGTGAAAAATTAGCCCTGCAGAACGACGCTGGGATCTTCCCAGATGGTTTAGCACCAGTTTTTGTTGTAAATTTCACTAAATAAGACACATTATTTTTAAATTCTGTTTATTTTTAAGTTGTTATTTATAAATTGTTTATAATTATATAATTATATTATAATTATATAATGTTTAACCTTTTTATTGTGAATACCAGGTAGGGCTTAGCCCCACTAGCCCACTTATACGAGCCGTCACTGCTCCACCCACGTCAAGAGACCACCCCACCCACTTCCAGAAAACTTCCCACCCACGTCAAGGCCGGCTCTGCGGCCAGTGCGTAATGAGCGGGGGAAACCAGGGGCGGGCCGGGCCGTTGAGAGCTGTGCAGTGCGAAAACGGCTTGTGAATAGCAAATAACCATCAGGGTGCTAACGATCCATCTTTAGGCTGATGGTCCTCCTTGATCATGTGAGCAGCTGGTTTCGGCTGTCATCAGCCAACTGGTTGTGTAACACTGTGAGAGGGTGCTATTTATAAGACTGAGCTGAACACAGCACCTCAGACTGAGGAAGTCGTTCGGACGAAAGACGAAACGTTTCTACAATTTTTTTTGCTTCGTTTTGTTTTGTTTTTTGAATGTCCAGAGGACCAGACTTAGCTTTTTTAGAATTTTCTACCTGGATTATTGAGCATGCATCAGGGTATAAAGTTTGTTTTATTTCTTCTTGAACTTTATCTTCAGGAACATTTTCCTGTTTGTTTCTGCTCTCTGATGTTTGGAGAACATGTAGATTTTTTTTATTTCAAAACAAAGTTTCATCTCTGATGTTTGAAGAACATGTTGACTTCTTATTTCAAAACAATGTTTCATCTCTGATGTTTGAAGAACATGTTGACTTCTTATTTCACAACAAATTTTCATCTCTGATGTTTGGAGAACATGTAGACTTCTTATTTCAGAACAAAGTTTCAACTCTGATGTTTGGAGAACATGTTGACTTCTTATTTCAGAACAAAGTTTCATCTCTGATGTTTGAAGAACATGTTGACTTCTTATTTCAGAACAAAGTTTCATCTCTGATGTTTGAAGAACATGTTGACTTCTTATTTCAGAACAAAGTTTCATCTCTGATGTTTGGAGAACATTTTGACTTCTTATTTCAAAACAATGTTTCATCTCTGATGTTTGAAGAACATGTTGACTTCTTATTTCAGAACAAAGTTTCATCTCTCTGATGTTTGAAGAAGATGTTGACTTCTTATTTTAGAACAAAGTTTCATCTCTCTGCTGTTTGGAGAACATGTCGGCTTCTTACCCTGATGCATGCTCAATAATCCAGGTAGAAAAATCTAAAAAGGCTAAGTCTGGTCCTCTGGACATTCAAAAAACAAAACAAAACAAAGCAAAAAAAACCCTGTAGAAACGTTTCGTCTTTCGTCCAAAAGACTTCCTCAGTCTGAGAAAGTGTATTCAGCTCAGTCTTATAAATAGCACCCTCCCACAGTGGATCAACCAGTTGGCTGATGACAGCCTGAAACCAGCTGCTCACATGAGCAAGGAGGACCATGAGCCTGACAATGGATCGTTAACACCCTGATGGTTGACTGATGAAACAATGGTCTCTTTTGATGTTACATCACTCTTTACGTGCATTCCTGTTGATGAGGCAGTAGAGGTGGTCTGTTTAAGGTTAAAATCAGACACCACTCTGAGCAACAGGACCACACTTTCTACAGAACAGCTGTGTCAACTCTTGAAACTGTGCCTGCAGTCAACCTACTTCACATATGGGGAGCAATATTATAGGCAGAAACATGGGTGTGCTATGGGGTCTCCAGTTTCTCCTATTGTTGCCAACCTGTACATGGAGGAGGTAGAAAAGAGAGCCTTGACATCCTTTTCAGGGAGACCACCAAGTCATTGGTTCAGGTATGTTGACGACACCTGGGTTAAAATTAAATCTCAGGAAGTCCAACATTTCACTGATCACATCAACTCTGTGGATAAATATATCAAGTTCACACGAGAAGATGTAAAAAATGGCAGGTTGGCTTTCTTGGACTGTGAGGTCTCAGTTTCTGATAGAGGAAATTTGCAAACTGAGGTGTACCGCAAACCCACCCACACAGACCAGTATTTACAGTTTGACTCCCATCACCCTCTGGAGCACAAGTTAGGAGTCATCAGGACTCTGTACCACAGAGCAGACAGCGTCCCCACTAACTCAGGAGCCAGACAGAAGGAGAAATCACACACAAAACAGGCTCTAGAGAAATGTGGATATCCTAACTGGGCCTTCCTGAAAGCAGAGAAGAAACCCAAACAGGACTCCAGCCATCAGGTGAAAAGAAGGAACCCAGACCCAGACCAGTGGCCATTCCATATGTTGCAGGGAGTTTCAGAGACATTGAGACGTTTATTTTCTAAACACAACGTCCCAGTGGCTTTTAAACCCCAAAATACATTACGGCAAAGACTGGTTCATCCCAAAGATCCAGTCCCCCGGCACAAACAGAGTAATATTGTGTATGCTGTTCAGTGTCAGGAGGGCTGTGATCAGTCTTATATCGGGGAAACTAAACAGCCACTGGCCAAAAGGATGGCCCAGCACAGAAGATCAACATCATCAGGTCAGGACTCTGCAGTCTACACTCATCTCCAGGCCAGCGGTCACTCTTTCAGGGATGAAGATGTTCACATCCTTGATAGAGAGGAACAATGGTTTGAGAGAGGAGTAAAGGAGGCCATCTTTGTGAAAAGAAACCGTCCATCATTAAACAGAGGTGGAGGCCTCTGGGTTCAACTGTCCCCCACTTACAATGCTGTTATTGCTAGTATCACTCAGCCCTCTGTGAATAGCAAACAACCATCAGGGTGTTAACGATCCATCGTCAGGCTGATGGTCCTCCTTGCTCATGTGAGCAGCTGGTTTCAGGCTGTCATCAGCCAACTGGTTGATCCACTGTGGGAGGGTGCTATTTATAAGACTGAGCTGAATACAGCTTCTCAGACTGAGGAAGTCTTTCGGACGAAAGACGAAACGTTTCTACAGTTTTTTTTTTTTTGCTTTGTTTTGTTTTTTTTTGAATGTCCAGAGGACCAGACTTAGCTTTTTTAGATTTCGGCTTCTTATTTCAATTCCCTGATGTTTGGAGAACATGTCGACTTCTTATTTCTTTATGTTTCATCTCTATGTTTAGATAACATGTTGACTTATTATTTCTGAACAACGTTTCATCTCTCTGATGTTTGGAGAACATGTTGACTTCTTATTTCAGAACAAAGTTTCATCTCTGATGTTTGGAGACAAATCTACAGGATTATTAGATTATTGATGAACTGGAATCAAAACAACATGAAGAACAGATGGTTTTTGTTTTCTTCACTAAACAAACTGCATCATGTTCTAACATCACACCCAACAGCTTCCTGCTGCTTCCTGTCAGTCCTTTCAAAATAAAATGACACTAATGTTAGTTCAAATGTGTTTGATTTCAGTTGTGTGAAGTTTAGATGGAGCAGATAATCCACTTGAACAGTTTGATGGTTGTGAAATAAATCAGAGTTCATTCTGCTTCACTTTAGTCTTTAGACTTCCTCCTTTCTGCAGCTGCAGCAGGAAACAGTTTGATCAGGAGAAGATCAGAGTTGATGTTCACATGAATGATTTGTGTTTCCTCTGCAGGTGAAGGTAGAAAGTGTGTGTGAGCTGATGTGAATTCAGCAGCATGGATCAGTGTGAGGACAGAGAGGAGGGAGTCCCTCCCTCTAAAACCACTCTGTGTGGGGAACATGAGAGCCAGAGCAAAGATCAGAGGTGACATCTCTAACTGTCCACGACTCTTCTCTATGTCAGAGCTCAGCACTCACAGCAACACACTGACTTTATTCACAGCAACACACCTGGACCTGGACCTGGACCAAAACCTGGACCTGGACCTGATCCTTGTCCTGATCCTGGACCCAGCTGTGTGTCCTTTAAGAGCAACTTGTCAAAGGAAATTATTCTTGAATTCAAACAAAGAGTTTCCTCCAACAACCAGTAAGTTTCTCTCAGAGTCCAGTCGAGGCTGGATGATATTAAAGATAATTGTTTTCTGTTGAACGACTTTGAGTTGATTTTTATTTCATTTCTCTGAGACTAAGTTGCTGCTTTCTGTCTGTAACTTGTTTCAAACTCTTGTTGAACAAAGAGAATAAAAGTCAAATCATGTGAGTTTTAAAGGATGCTGATTGTGTCGTGAACAAAGCTGCTGATGACAGAATCCAGCAGGAACCAGAACCAAACTGAGCCTTCAGCTCTGCTTTTTATTCTTCTCATGTTCACATGATCCATCAGATGGATTTTAGATGAAATGATGAACATCAGCTGAAGCTGGAGCTCATTACCGTCTCCATGGTAACAGAAACTCTCAGCTGTCTCAGACTGACAGTTACAAACATCCAGGATCAAATCTCCAGTGGAAAAACCAAGACCCTCCTCTAAAACTCTGACTGACAGAGACAGAACCAGAACTCCCATCACAACCAGTTTCACTGTTAGTTTCCAGAACATCAGCAACAATCTGGACTTTTTACTAGTTTTACTAGTTTTTGGTATCAGTCCAGTCTCCTGTCACTGGTTTAAAGTCTGAATGGTTTCCAGCTGATTTCCACGTCTCCTTCATTCTGGGACAGAGTCCGAGCTAACAGATCTGGTCTAAACCCTTCTTGGTTCTGGTCTCTGAGTGGAGGTCCAGGTTTTTCCAGCAGCTGACACAAAGAAAGGCTGCTGTGTTCATCTTGTTGTGTAGCTTCAGAGAACTTCCAGAAACAGAGAGTTCAGGCTGTGATTCTGAGTCCACCTTCTCCTCTCTCAGTCTCTAACAAACACAGAGGAGGCTGCAGCTCTCTGCTGCCAAAAATCTGGATTACTGAACGAAAGTTACGACTGTAACTACGGTTCTATGAATCCCTCCTGACCGCCAGGGGCGGTGCTTCAAGCACGAATGAACATTCTTGCGCATGCGCAAGAATGTTCATTGGTTGGAATACCCTGTCTGCCTTCATGTTGTTGTTGTTGTTGTTGTTTTTCCACATGTTTATGTGAAGAGCAAGTTTTTTTTAACCTATTCTTTTTAAATCTTTTCTTAGCCCCCACCTTGCAACTCTGCAGTTTTTTAACCGCACGCGCACTTTCACCCTGTGACACACACTCTCAGAGAGGTCTTTATACAGCAAGCAGGCCGACTGATGTGCGGTGGGTGCGTAACCTGTGTGTGTGTGTGTGTGTGTTTGTTAGATTGTGGGTGTAAGTCTTGTGCTGGGACGGGCAGACAGGGCCGACACGTTATCCTCTTATCCCCACTGTTGTGCAGCTGGAGGGACTGCAAGCAGCCTGATAATGCCAGCACTATTTTCTAACCCGCCATCTTAATCTTGTTACTCAAATGGTTGTGAGGAGAGAGTCATGAATTTTAATTTTTCTCTGACACACACACACACACACACACACAAAGATACATCCCAGTCTCTCCCACATGTATAAATAGTATCCCCACTGAGTCGATGCACTCACATTTTCCTCAGCCTTTTTTCCCCCTGTCTCCCAATTTGTTTCCCCTCAGCTGCCTGGCTACCCCTTCCTCATTGCCCATTTCTCTGACAGTCCTTCTTTCTCCTTCCACTCCTCTCTATCTTCCCATTTCCTACATCACTACCCACTTCTCTGTTTAGTCAAGCTTGTCCTTCCATCCCGTCCTCTAACCGTCTCTCCATCCACCCAACCTCTGATTCTCAGTTTCCTAATCCAGTTGAGAGAGAGACCCCCAGACCTCCAGTTCATCTATCCCTCCCTCCCTTGTCTCAAAGCCTTTCTTTTGTTTTTTCTTCTTTTCCCCCCCCCTTTGTGTTCACTTTCTTTTCTTCACAGACAGGGCAGAGAGGGGAAAAAAAGAAAAAGAAAGGAAATTGAGAGGTAGAATGAGAGGAGACAAGGGCTGGGGTGAATGTGGCAATAAAATAAATGGCTTGCACCTTAGAAAAGAGGGGGAGAAAAGAGAAACGGTTTGGGGTGAGGGGGGTTGAGAGCCGATTTAGCCAGCCACCCATGAAGCTGATTAGGTAGCCTGCGATCAGGAGGAACAGCTTTGCTTGTTAAACTTTTCACCTCTGCTTTCAGTCCTCATTCTGCAAGTCCCTCCTTCTCCTTCTTTATCCCTCCATCCTTCTATCTGTCTCTTCCTTCCTCGTTCCTTCTGCCTCCAAGTCTTTCAGTGTGAATGCTGGCCATAGCCCACAGATTTAACAACGAAGGCAGGCAGCTGCCCCTCCACACCCAGACTCCCCCCGAATCATCTGGTTTTTCTGTCTTTGCCACCGTCTCCCTCCTTCCCTCTGTCTCACTCTTTCATTCTGGAGGTCAGGGGTTCAATCACCGGCTGGTGCCTGAAGGGATGGCTACACCAAGATAACATGCATAAAGAGCAAAAATGGGAGGGATGAGAAGAACAAGGGCAGAGGAGTTTGTTCAAATTTGACTTAAAGGAGAGAAAAGTAGACCAAAATATGGGAGGAGATGATATGGTGTTTGGACTTAACAATTTTACAGCTCAAGGTGTGGCGAGAATGTGTGACACGATGTGAGAAAGGTGAGTCAAGGGAAAAGGTGAAGCTCAGATAGTCACTTAAATCCCTAACACCTTTAGTTCCAGCGTACTGGGACACTGACTTTGGAAGAAATTATCAAGACCTCAGTCCACTGTGTTCTCTCTTTAATGTCTAAAAGCTTACAATCATTTTTATGTTTCTGAAATAAGAACTGAAGACATTTTCACCAGACAAACAAAAAAAAAACTTCATTAGTTGAATGATGGCTCTTTGGTTGTATAAATCATTTTTCAGTCACATTCTTAATTCCTCATCTGTAGATAGGCGATGGAAACTATACCTCTTTTCACGGGAACATTTCTTTTTGGTTTGGGTCCGTGTTCAAAACACTGTTGTTGTAGCCACTGATTTAATTTGGTCTGGTTGTTCATGCAG